>OX453264.1:11946548-12161215 GCA_949709985.1 Luffia ferchaultella
TTTAAATGAAACATCAATGAATATGAAAAGAAGGTCGTTAAAACTAACAAATGTTGCTTTTTGTCCGTCTGTCTGTCTGTACGTGTATCTGTCTATTTGAGCTAATCTCCAAAACGGCTAAACAGATTTAAGGAAACTTTGCAGACGGGAAAGAAGGTTGTCAAGATATTTGACATTAGCTACTTTTTGTCCGTCTGTTTGTCTGTACGTCTACTCAATTCAATTTTATCTATTCGAGCTAATTTCCAATACGGCTGAACAGATTTTAATGAAACTTTGCAGATGTGAAAGAAGGTTGTCAAGAGTGTCATAAGCTACTTTTTGTGTTTGTCTGTCTGTCTATCTGTCTGAGGTATAGCCGAAAGTACTAAGTCTAGGAAGCTTAAATTTGGAACATAAGTTTATTTTATAACTTGAGCATTATAAAGTTAAGAAAGGCTTTTTTAGAAATTTCAAACTTAAGGATGGGAATGGACGGACTTAAATAATGACGTGTTTTAGGATTTTTAGATTTTCACATTTTAAGAGTGGGAAACGGGAGATGAAAATTTGTATCGATTTTTTAAAGGGTGGAAGGGGAATGAAGATTGAAAGTTTGAATGGGTGTGACCAAAATTGGTTCCAGCAAAAAGTACGTATAAACCATCTCGAACGTTAATAGTACCTATAACAGGAATTTGTAGTCTACGCAAGCGAAGCTGTGGGCGGTCGCTAGTAGTTCTTTATAATCATAAGAGCTGCATAGACTGTGATATAGCCAATCTAATTAAAAAAATATTAGAAATTTTCAAACTAAATTCATAAAGATCCCTCAAATAATTGTTACGTTAAATTGTCCGAAACACACACCACACAAAAAAGTACACAAATTGACAAAGAATTTTATATAAAGTACCCTATAGCTTTTTAAATCATTTCAAAAGTGACAGTTTTGTCACCGAACTTTAAGTTACTGAATATAAATTTTATTATTCTAAAAAAATCAAAAAACATACTTATACAGTGTGAGATTTTAGTCACCAGCTAAAATTCTAGATGTTAGATATCACCAATAGAACTCATTAAATGTAAATAAAAATATAGGTCAAATATTCATAATCAATAATTATATCCTAAATAATTTTTTACAAAATTTGGCTACCTTCTACTTACATACGAAAGGGCGGGGCATGGGGCATGTGAGCGGGACACGTGCACGTCCACTGGCGCCCTTGTGAACAGTGACTAGTAACATTGGTAGTTTTGGGAAACTTTTACGTAGTATTAACTGAATATTTTCCTATTGAACGATACTAAAAAGGAACAAGACGGCCAACGGATTTTTATCAAAGGTCATTATAATAAAATTTGTCTGGTCATTAAAACCTCATCCTGTATATGTGCAATAATTTATTTATATTCCTGTAAATTGATAGAATTCGTCAAAACCCTAAAATACAGAAAAGAGATTAAATTTTTTTATTTTTTAAGAAATCTTTTTCTTTTATGTAAGACAGAGACTTTTCTTTTTTTTCATCAATATGTTTCATGTGCATGATGTGCTCACGTATTTGTTTGTGTCAATGGATGTGACAATTGCTGGTGCTCGAAATATAATAAAATATATTTAGCAGTCACGGGACGGGTTTTTGATTCCTCGTCAAAATACGACTCGAAAGCAATAGGTTCTCAATGAGCGAATAAAAATAATTGTGCCTAAACATAGAATAAATCTTATTGTAAAATCTTACAGTCTGTATGAATTGCGAGATTACTTTGAGCGTTGTATTGTATCCACTGTATCGCGTCTCCACGCATCAATTAAGGTGCGGCATAATTTTCATGTATTTCTGCCTCACAGTATTGTCCGCGGGCCTAAAAGCGGCGCGTTGCAGCCACCGCCACTTGCTATTAATACTGCCCGACATTATATACGACTTTGAACCTAATGTTTACTGTTGTAGATCTAATTTCGCCTAGCGAAGTCATCCGCGACGATTTCTCGACTTATTCTGCCGCCCGCGCTCAGCGCTGTTTAAATTGCACTCTAAACTTTCCAAGTTTAAAATGAAATTTGTTCCTCGGTAACAAAATAGACCTAAAAACTCTGGTCAAAAAAAAATGAGAGAAGGGTGCTGCGAAGACAAGTGAGTCAGAGTTTGGCTACGATGTTATGATTCTCCCCTCCACTCAACACTCAATAGTTTCGTAAACATAGCTATATGTATATTTTTAATAATGTAAGTTCTGGCTGTGATTTCGGTCAGTCAATATACTTAAGTACACATGTACAATTTTCCTAGTTCTCAAACGAATTGGCTTGGACTAAATTTTTTAACATATTTATATAAATATTTTTTCTGAAAATGAAGATCGATGTACCTGTCTGTCCCTCGAAACAAATTTAAAAAAATCTGCCTTTTTTCTAATATTTGATTGTTAAATATCCCTTTAATATCATCAGGACAGATATTTATTGTTTGCATAATCTGAAATTAAATGTTGTATTATTTTGATTGATATAGGAGGATTACAATTTCATTTGATGTAGTAACTAACCTCAATATTCTAGATTTACCTTTTGGTTTTTTTTTTTTAATTTTTGTTTTACTGCAGAAAGTAGCGGAATAAGCTCAACTGTCCGAACGACGTCACAGAGACAATTTAAACGTCAAATAAATTTTCTTAAATATCTGATAAATTCGTAAAAAGAAAAATAGATATGTTACCATCGGATGCAGAACTTCTTTTCTAACGTCAAATGCTATTGTGTACAGTGACAACTATATTAATTGTCAATCATGTCACATTTTACTGTTTTGTATTAAATATTGCATTGTCCCAATTCGCGTCCTTTAATATAATGATTCCTAAATAATATTAACTTTATTAGGACATTAAAGCTCATGGGGAAGGAACCTCGGCTCGTCACAGAAGACAGATTGGAACATGATCATAATAACTACAAGCGAAGCGCCACCGTCGAGCTGTGTACCACATGTATATGAATCCTTTCTAATATTATAAACGCGAAAGTTTATATGTATGGATGTTTGTTACTCTTTCACGCAAAAACTATTGAATGGATTTTATGGAAACTTTACAATAATATAGCTTATACATCAGAATAACACATAGGCTATAATTTATAAAGATACAAGCTTTCCGTCCGCGGTTCCGCTCGCGTGGACTACACAGTTGTACTGGGACCGCTATAATTTTTTACATAGATATAGTTTAAAAGCTAAATACTGCCATGGGCTACTTTTATTGCGTGAAAAAGGGTTGTCACTCAAGTTAATTTTACCACAAGGAAAATAAATCCTTTTGGACCAACCAGTTTGATCACTCAGATTGAGCACGAGAAGGAAGTAAGGGAAAAATAAATATTGGTATTTATTGTCCTAAATCATAGAGTAAATAAATTTGACGGCAGCGTTTGGTTTTAATAGAATCAGAAATGTCACTTCACTGTATCGGAAATGTCAAACACAATTTCGCGGAGGTGAAGACCGGCGCGCGATGACCTCGCGGACTGAAACTCGCCATCTTGCACCAGCTAACTAGATAGAGTATGAGTGGTTAGACGGTAAACGCAGAAGAGAGTTTCAAGTCGAATCATACTTTTACGTCCTAAATAAATTTTACGCATACTTTGAATTAAATTGTTTTGTAGAGGTAATGCAAAGCTTTCGTCTTTCGCGAAAGTGATTCTATCGGACTTTTTTATAACGTAAAAGTATTTGTAAATCATTTTACAACCAAATAGCATTTTAGTTTTTGTCACGTCATATCGGCCTCACAAACATTAAACGCGGTCGGCAAGGTTTTGATGAATGTTTTATTTGAGCACATCATCATCATCATCATCAGCCCATTTTTACCCCACTGCAGGGCCTTAGGCGTCCCCCAGGGTGAGGAGGGGGGCTTGAGCTTTGAGCACATAGAGAGTTCCAATTCTATAGCCAAAAACCATCCAATCACACACGTTTTTCATTTACGCGCGGGCGTGATTTCGACAGCTGTGACGACGACTTTGAGGCTAGGACCGTATCGCGATTTCTCCATATTCGCAATTTCGAAACGCAATCGTTACATCGTTAAAATATACACGCCTTCTGTACTTAATATAATTTGTTGGTGTAAGCTTTGTTATTATGTATAGTTTATCCGTTATATTAGACCTCGGTACACCGAAAGGCAAAGCAAGAACGAAATAGACAAATTAAAATATATTTATGTAGAGGAAGCAAAAACTTATCACATTCGCTGCACACGAAACAAAAACTTATGACATTCTTCATCACTCGACGGATCCTTCGAATCACCACCTGTGTTTATAATAACACATTCTATTTTGTCTTTTACTTACACCGTGAAGTGTCGATGTAAACTGATAAATGTTCGCTGAAACTGTACGCTGCACGTGCAAGCCGTCAGTTTCGTTGTTACGGCCAGCACGTGCGGCGGTTTTCTTTGTGAATTTTTTTTCTCATTTGTCTGAGTGCTTCGGCGGCGTCTCAATAGATGTGGGTTAAAATAATGGATACACTTTACTTTTAAATCTACATCACTGTACTCGCGGCGCCTTTTCATTTTATGGGTTTTAATCTGAAAGCATTCATATAATAAAAGAATCAGCAATTTTTGTATTACTAATTGCATAAACTCTGTTGGTATTGCAAAAAAATAATAATAAATAAATAAGTCCATGTCGTGATAGCCCAGAGGGCAACGAACCTGTCTTAAATTTATAAGGCCCCATAGGGCCATGGTTCGAATCCGGGCGTGTACCAATGAGTTTTTCTGACTTAAGTACACAATATCACTGACACCGTGCTTCGGAGGGCACGTTAAGCAGTCGGTCCCGGACGCTGTCAATAGATGGCGGCCGTTACAGTTCCCAACCCGCAGTGGAGCAGCGTGGTGGACTTAAGCTCCAAGCCCCCCTCCTCACCCTGGGGGAGGCCTAAGCCCCTGCAGTGGGGTAAAAATGGGCTGATGATGATGATGATGAAATAAATAATCCAGTCTAGCTCGCGCATTGACCTACGTTCCGTACATTGGCCCGATAAGGCGCGCTGCAATGTTCTACGACGAGCGCTAATTCTGTACGCGCGTCGGTGTTGGCAGATAACGAACGACTACGTCACGACTGTAGTGCCACGTCACACAGTATTTTGATTCATTGTTTTTATTAGGGAGCCGTAGGCAAATTGAAAACAAAAATGGAACCCCTATAATATCGTCCTGTCCATCTGTCCGTCTGCCTAGCACACCCTTTGAGAGTATTGGCGCTCTATAGATGTAAGAACAAAGTTCAGTACTGACTCACCATACCATATGAGCTCATTATGCTCCACTGCAGAGGTTTAGACGCCCCCTTGGGATGAGGGTACTTGGAGCTTAATCCACAAAGCTGCTCCAGGGGGGTTAGTGCATATTTGTACCGACCCACTGGTACTTGGTGGTACTGACCCACGCTATTGATTATTTGTTTAAAAATAAAAAGACTGCTCCTTAAGAAAATCAATTTCAAAAATAAGTTACGTGAAAGTACATTTGTTTGTGGTTTTGTAATATTCCTTGCTGTGGGGTGTGACAAACTCTGAAAAAAGTTGTGAAATTGCGATGGAGTTATATCACCCATCCAATATACGCAGCGAAGTAAACTGAAATCGAATTAGTTGTTATGCTTTACCATAGATGGCGCTGTCTATCTAGTCATTATCATTTACAACAGATAACGCTATCACTAGAGCTGTTTTAAACAAACTTTAATTATTCAATTTTTAACAAATTTATGTAGTAAGTTTTCAAATAGGTAACATGTACCTAGTATTTCCGAAAAATACGTATTGCTTGGTATAAAAACATTCAAATAAAACTGTGTAATATTTATAGACCCTGCACAACTTACCGAAATAAACAAAAAGTTTTAAGTTATTACATGGCGAAAACTAACGGTTACCGAGAAAAACGTGTTTAAATTTGAAGTACGTTCAGCTGAACAATATGATATATAACGTAGTGCAAACTTATAAAACGTGTAGGTAGAGTTTACCGATCTAAACAAAAAATTTCAAGTAAGCAGATGGCGCAAACTAACGGTTACGGAGAAAAACATGTTTAAAATTTCACATCTTTAAGATGACGCTTAAACATATTAGAATGTATATTGAAAATCTTTTTTCCTTAAATTTTGATAGTCATTTTTACTATAAGTACATTTTGAGTTTGCCAATCAAAAGGTGGTAGAGAAAGAAGTAGAATATATGAAAATTAATCCAATCAAATATGAGAAAAATTACTCTCGGAGGTATCAAATTCAAGTTTTACTTGCTGTAACTGTTACTACAGCAGCCCCCAAACCCCAAATGACCTCAAAACAATTGTATTTGATTAGAAGAATTTTTACAGATTCCACGACTTTACCACAGGATTATTTTACTTTAAAGAATTTATATTTTCATTATACATTAGACCATAAAAGTATGAATTGACTAGAAGCCCTATTCTACGCTTGCCGTCTTACCACACATACTCTAGCTAGCTCGTGTAAGATGCCGAATTTCAGTCCGAGTTTCAATGCGCGAAATCCCCTCTCGCCGGTCTTTACCCCTTGAAATCCCCTTTGCAGCATTCATTTTTTACCCGACTTTATTGTTATTTTTATTTAATTTTTAATCTATTTATATTATAATATTATCGCCAACCCTACATTTTACATCCCATTGTGCAACTTTCTCTAAAGTACAAGAGTGGAAATATAATGAACTTTTATAAATAAAGTATAATAAAGTTTATAAATAATAATAATAAGATATTTTTCACAGTGATAAAATCACCTTCAAGCGTGAGATTATAAGAATCACTGACTGAAGAAGTTGCAAACACGTGGTAAGTTATAAAACACACACAAATACACACTCCACACACCCACACATTCTTACACATGCACCCACCTTCCCTATACAACTCGATATCTAGATAAAAATACTTTTTGATTTTGTTTACTTTAGTGGCGGTCGTTAAATATAGTACAGTTGAAATCATAAAATGTGTATCCATCATTGACTATAGGACAACAATATATATAAGTTTTTAAGTATTTTAAGAGATGTGGATACTGTTATTGAAATAAATAAATAAATAAATAATATAAATAATAGGCTTTGAGCTACATAAGATTAATTAAATGTTATACTTCTGGCTTAAAAGGATTTACATCCATATTCTTCAAACAAATATAATTTTGTTTATAAATTTTATTATAGTATAAATTTATTTTTTATATTTTCCTGTAAATATAATTTATAATGAAATATATTTCATAGTAATCAAGTATCGTTCGATGTTCGACTCTTTTGATAGTTCTTTCGAGAAAAATATTTTAATCTGAAAATTTGAATTATTTAATATTTGATTTTATTTTAAAACAGGAGTCTGCTAGGAAAAATTTTGAAAGAGAGGGAAAACTCTTCCTGCAACAGAGAGCCCGTCGCTGATTATATTTGCGATATAGTCGGGGAGCCCGTCGCAGATTATATTTTACGAAACACACAAAGAGTTGTTTTAGTAACCGACAGTGGTTTTATTTTTTGTACACACTGATGGGCATGCTGCATGCGGAGCTGACAACCCTTTCGTCTTATTTGTTAATGAGCCTGACAAATTCCATGACGTCTTTATGGTTGGAATACTGAAGATTGGCCACTCGATGGAAATCGAGATGGTACTGTACAATTCAAAAGAGCCCGCCCGCCCAACCTTGGTGTAAAGCCGCTCACCTGCACACCTGGCTAGAATTGCTGTTAGTAAGGAAGGCAAATGTTTGCAATGTGGACAAACCGTTACAGATCGTCAATATATCGTAATGAAATGTCAGACAAATAATTTACAAAGATAAATTTTTGTTGCGGAGATGAATCAATTCAGTAACAAAGAAGAAACACCATTGCAATTAGAAAAAAATCTCGCCAACCCCACATTTTACATCCTATTGTGCAACTTTGTCAGAAGTACAAGAGTGGAAATATAAGACACTGAACTTTTATAATAAACTTTGAGCTACATAAAATAAATTAAATGTTAATACTTCGGGCTTAAAAGGAGTTACACCCAGAGCCGTTAAATAAATAATTTAAAAAAAAAACATGTTTTTTGTTGTTTTTTATAAATAATTTAAAAAAATATTAATTAATTTGTGTTGCCTAATAATAATAATACCTGGGACATCCCACACAGTGTCATCTAGTACCAAAGTAAGCAAGTGTTATGCTTGTATTATGGTGTACTAGACAACTGGTAAACATACTTAAATATCTTTAACTTAAATTAAATAAGATAATAATAAATATAAATAAACATATTTTTTTTATAATAAATACATTTATAGATACTTTTTACACCCAGACACGGGACAACAGACATGTTCATGCACACAAATATTTATTCCGGAGGGAATCGAACCCGCGACCCTTGGCTCCGCAGTTAGGGTCTGTAACCACACGGCCGATCGGTCAGTCTTGTAAATAACGTTATTTTACTGTGTTTTATATGTATGTGTTTCAACTATAAACTGTTAATCAATTTAATAAACTCAAAAACTACTGAACTGATTTTAAAAATTCTATCACTTAAAGAAAGCTACAAGTATTAGGGAGTAACATGGGATATAATTAATTTTCAAACTAGCTTTCCGCCCGCAGCTCCGCTTCCGTGGCCTAGAGAGTTGTACCGGGATCACTACAAATTTTTGCATTGATATATTTCATAAGTCGAAGTGTGACTGACATGGGCTACTTTTTATCTTGGAAAAAGGGGTCCCGGATGCAACTGTGTAGTCTACGGGAGCGGAGCTAAGGAATGCTATTAGATAAGGTAATCAAAATTAACAAATAGTAATTCCAATAAAGTAGTGTTTATATGTGATTATGGTAAATGTATGAAGAGGTACCACCATTTAAGTGACGTCACCTCACGATGTCGTAAAGCGGCAACCCCGGCGGCCTCGTTTATATAAAACTTACGCTACCACATTGCGCACGGGCAGGTATTAAAACGCAGGGCGGAGTGCCGCCGACTCCGCCGAGGTAGAGTTTAATAAAGTTAATCGCGGAGTGTTTGCTCACCCTCCGCGCCCCTCCCTAACCCCTCTACGCCAGCTAATGAGGAACAAAAATTAATTAAGGGGTAGAAGGAAAGAAAACTCATAACGACAAAGCAAAAGTTTATTTTGGAGAGCGCCCGTCTCGCCTGAAGGCGTTTATTAGGCGAGCATTAGCTGAGCTGTATTTGCAGGAGGGGGGCGGAGGGGGGCGGAGGGGGAGGGGGGGTGACAAATTGTTGACAATACAATAAAAGTGAGCGCCCTGCGTCACGCGTTGTTGTCAGTTCTCACGCTGTCTGTGATGGAAAGTTAGCGTTCATCCCTGATGCGATTAGTGATTTTTACATTGGCGTTTAAATATCACGGCGAGTTCTAAGAAGGGTGCTTAAAGTTGGTGACTACTTAAAGCAATCATTACCGTCCACCACCATCAGTCTTTAATGCCTCACTACAGGGATTTAGGCCTCCCCTCAGGATAAGGGGGCTTGGAGCTTAATCCACCACCCTTTACGACCTTTGGCTCCGCAGTTAGGGTGTCTTAAAAAGGAAAGAATAGAATTAGAGAATTTAACGGAAGATTTTGAGGAGTAAGGAAAGTGGAAGATGTTTGTTGGACTTTATATCGATGGAGGTTAAAATAGCGAATAAGATCAATAAGGCATGAATTGACATATTTATTTGTTATTATTATTGTTAATATTATTGATTTTTTTATTGTTATTGCTATTTATCATTATTATTAATAATTATTATGTTATTGTAGTATTGTTATAATAATAATAATACCAGGGACATCCCACACTGTCCCAAAGTAAGCAAGTATTATGCTTGTATTATGGGGTACTAGACAACTATTAAACATATTTAAATATTCTTTTTTTTATACTTATATAGGTACTTTTTAACAGACATATAGACATGTTCAGACACACAAATATTTATCCCGGACGGGAATCAAACCCACGACCCTTGGCTCCGCAGTAAGGGTCTCCAACAACTCGGCCAGTCGGTCAATCTAAAATCTATTGTTGACTTTTACAATTGACATTATCTTATTTTTTTATTATCAAGTTAATGTAGTTAGTGCTCTGTATTACAGGGTTTTTGATAGAACGACACTTCGAGAATCGAGAATCGAGAGGAAGTTTTGAATATTTTTTAATGTTTTTGAATGTAAGTGTAGGAAAAGTATCGTATAAATAGAATTTGAATCATAGAAATGTATAAGAATAAAAGTGAATTTAGATTAAGTTGAAAAGAACATGGGATTTAATTGAAATGAAATGAGGAATTTTATAATTATAATATAATTGTATAGCACAAATAAGAAAAATTGTAATAAATATACACATAAGAAAAGAAATGTGATGTATTAAAGTTATAAACAAATGTAGAGACTAGATAAAACCATAGGGCCATGATCAAAATATGAGTGAGGAATGGAGGATTGGTGCATGCCAAAGAGCCTGATGTAACCATGATCAGGGCTAAAGAAAATAACCACTCGGCCAATCGGTCAGTTAAGAAAATTGTGTAGTGGCCATGCATTAGTGGCGAATTTCCAATACAAAAAAATCCTGCGTATTTAAGTTTTTTTTTACATTTTAAATATTTAAAAAATTACAAACTTATAAACCTAGTTCTTACTGATTTGAATACTCTACTGTTTTTTGCGCTGATTGGTTAAGGTTTAATGGGGGCAATCATTAACGGCATTTGTATGGAAATTTGTCACTATATAGTCCTCTTAATGGGCTGATAGTAAGATTGGTAAATAGATATTTTGCACCCTGTAAATAGACATCTTCCGACGGAGATCGAATCCGCAACCTTTGCGTCCGCAGTCAGTGTCTCCGACCACTAGACTAAAGGATTGAGGATAGAAAGGAAAGGATAAAGACTAGAAACCACGTATCAATACCTAAGCAAAATCTAGTGTTTGAATACATACTTATATCCCTTTATAATTTGTTCTTACCCAAAAGGTACGACAATTTATCGTACTCAGCGGCCCAATGATCGCAATAATAAAGACTGTTTTAATTAGCCAATTAAGCCAACCCCACTCACGATGTCTTCCCCGCACCAATGGCTCAATCATGGTCCACGTGTCGACGCAATATCTGTTCGCAAATCGCCAATTAGTTGTATTATTGAGAGATGCGGCGCCACGCGACCTACACGCGACGCACACTGGCCTGCCTGAAACCCTACCTCGATTCATATATGTCTAGTTTGGTGCCTACGATGAACTACCCTCACTGAGGTCTCTGTAAGAAAATAAACCGTGAATCACAAAGGCACTTCTGAGTGTTAACACATAGTCGAGTTTTCGTTCCCTGTAATATATTTTTTTTAAACACACTATTGGTATCATTTACACTAATTTCCACCCTCGCAACAGTATTTTGAAATTGTTGACAAGAAAAGAGATATTTAATAATAATAACACCTGGGACATCCCATACAGCGCCATCTAGTCCCAAACTAAACAAAGCTTGTATTATGGTCACCAGACAACTGATATACATGCTTAAGTGATTTTTGTAATATAATACACATATAGATATTTTAGACCCAGACACGGAAGAAATAGAGATGTTGAGATGATGTTGAGATGGTACACCGTACGATCGATTTCACACTTCTTTGACGACGACGACGACGACGACGACGACGGGACTCTATCTGTCAAGATTCTTGATCAAGCTGCCGACTAGTATGCATCATTACACTATAATCGTGTTTGTAGCCTTCGTATTGTAATTAATCTGCAAGCAAATATGAAAAATATACCGCTTCGATTAATTACGATTCACCAGCGCCCAATATAGATGTCGAATCAAACCGATGATGCATTGAAGGGAAAGTGGTCTGAAGTGATAAGTGTGGTCAAGTCGACCACTCTCTAACTAATACAAAAAAGTATTTTTCATCTGTTATACATTTTTCTCCCAAAACCTGTATAAAAAGAACAAATTGAAAACCAACTTGAAAAGTGTTTTTGAAAATTCAATTTTATTTGTATGGAGAAACACGAGGAATTTGCCATCTTAATCTATCAACAACTACCCTGATTTTGTTCAAATAAATAATATTTATTTACTAAACTTATTGCCTTTTCAACTATTTTACTTTCAGATAGCCGTTAGGCAATCACTTTTATTCAAAGAAGAGTCGCAACGGCGTAATTACTCTTTGACGCCACCGCCGGTCACTAATCGTGTACACGAGCCTTTTATTGGCCATTTGTCACGGTTAGGGAGCACACCAAACGACAAAATGACGAACTAAATCACTGCATCATGGGACTGACTGACGGAGGCCGATAACTTTAGGTTAATCATGATTAGAGTCGTGTCGTGATAGCCCGAGCACAGCGAACCTGTTTCAAATCTATAAGGCCATGTGGCAGTGGTTCGATTCCGGGCGTGTATCAATGAGTTGTTTCTGACTTAAGTACTAAGTTAACTATTAATGACTCCCTGCCTTGGACGCACGTTAAGCAGTCGGTCCCGGTTGTTGTCAACAGATGGTGGTCGTTAAAATCCGCCGACCCGCATTGGAGCTCAAGCTCCAAGCCCCCTCATCTTAAGGGGAGGCCTAAGCCCCTGCAGGGGGTATATAAAACGGCTGATGGAATGAAATGGAAATGATTAGAGTAGTTACTATACCATAAAGTAATTTTCTTGTATCTTGTACGCGATCCTTGTGTCCGATTGACACAAGGCTCCTCAAGGTGAGTATTCCACACCAGTAATTTGAATATAAAATAGTTATATAGAGTGTGGGCTAAAAGGGTGTTATTGTTTCATGTTTCGTCGACATTTCTCCATCACTTTAGAAGATTTAGGAAATGAAATATGAACGTTTTGAATTCATTTGAGCAACTTTTCTCAAATAAATTATCGCCATCTAGTACCAAATTAAGCATGTATTAAGCTTGTATTATGGGTACAAGACAACTGCTAAATATTTTTTAATTAATATTTTATACCCATGCAGCCACGGAACAAATAAACATGTTCATGCACACAAACATTTGTCCAGGGCGGGAATCGAACCCGCGACTCTTGGCTCCGCAGTTAAGGTCTTAAGCCACTCGGCCAATCGATATACTGTCAAATAACTTAAATAAATACCAGTATCCTGTCACAAAAAAAAAAATTGACGAATATATTATAATTACTGTACAGGTCTTTACAAATAATTACATATTGCACACTTGGTTCGATTTTTAATCAAAATATATTACAAAAAATTCCATTTTAAATGTATATATAAGAGTCAGCGACAAATATTTCACAATGTTATAAGTCTCTTTCTTTTCCACGGGTACCGCCGCGTAGGGTCTCTCCCTTTAATGATACCGGGAACTGAGCCTTAATTAGAAATAAATCAGTTACTAAACGTCGTATTTGTCCAAACGTTAACATTAAACCTAACGATATCCACGGGATATGCTCGTCCCGTTCAATAATCAGTTCCTACATTTACACAATGTGGTAGTGGAGACAGATTTTAATTATGCGATAACAGGAACGGTTTACAACAGTATCGCGTGTCTGCGCACGCGCTGATCGCTGATAACATCAGTGCTGCCCGCTAAATGCTATAGAGCTTCTGGTCTATGATTAAAATCACATTAGGTCCATACATTTTAATTATATTGTTAAAATTTTTATTATTAATATATAAATAAATAATAATCTGGATCTCAAGACTTCTCAAAATAGGTAATTTTTAGTGTAATAAATTAAAATTAAATAAAATCTAATTGTGTTATTTGAAATCGAGTATTTATTAAAAATATGTGCCCTAAATTTAATTCTGATTAAGAATAGACCCCGTTTCAAGTAGAAAAATAAATGGATTTCCAAATATTTTCTTTTATATGGCACTGCAATGATAGTACAATAATATAAAAACCAATACTTCAATTTATAGCGAAAACACAGTAAACTATTACAGAAAATCACAACCACTGGAAACTAGGAAATAAAACGTTTTCTTGATAGATTTATTTATCAAAAAGCTGTGCCAAACCGGCAATTTTTGAAAAATAAAGAAATCTTGTCATTTCAGGAACGATCTGATAAGGACTTTTCGTTATTATTTTTATTTTACCTCACTGCATTATGTATTATAGTCTCAATGAAATGCACGATTTTCTATCACATATTGTCCTGTGGTCTTCGTTGATTACCAACAGTTCCCTATCACTAGTTTAATTTCTAAAATTGCAGCTAAGAATGAGCGACGACCAATTAAAAATTGGATTTTCTGGAAAGCGCTGCAGTGTTTGAACCGTATACAAAATTCGTTGTGCAGTTCACTAAGCACGAACATAGAAACCGTTGCTTTTTCTTCTTCAAAATCTATTTTCTGGTCAAAGCTTTGGCTGTCGATTTAGAAAGTAGGTAGCTTCTTCTGAGAAGAACCGACAAAAACTCAAAAGTTACATTTTCTTAATAAGTACAGTTCCAATCAAACTTTATGGCGGATGTGAACATAGGCACTAGTCGCGTCGCAGTTTTAGGTGTAGCGGGACGCAGTGGAAGGAGAGGTATATGACTGTACTTGCGCAAGCACGCTTATAGCGTTGTATTCCGATCCGCCACAAAGTTTGAGGCGAACTATACTACCATATAAACAGAAATAATAAATAAAAATGTATAATAAGTTTGTATGAAAAATATAAAAATGGTAGTTGCATCAGGGCAAACGACGAAATGAAAAATCCATAAACAAGATAAATGGACGAATTAACGTCACAAGTAATGAAGAGTGCACATTCGTTTACACTGAATTTTATTTACACTTTATAAACTTATCAAAACGATTTATATAAAACTGTTTCGAAAAAAACTAGCACGGTGTTTTTTTTTCTACAGAAATTTCATTAATTTGATAAAAGAAATGCCACGCCCACCTTAACCTATTTCCGCAAGTGTGTCACTATCGCGTGAGGAGTTTGTCTTATTTTATTGTCGACATTCACAAAGTTGACATCTGAAATTTCAGAGGCAACGTTTACAAGAAAAGACGACGAAACGGACGTCATGAAAAAATCAAAGCTTTTTCCTTTGCGTGACATACTTTACAATTTGAAATAATAATACTGGGACTTACTACACAACGCCATCTAGTCCTAAACTAAGCAAAGCTTGTATTATGGGTACCAGACAACTGATATACATACTTAAATATTCCTTATAATATATTCATATATAGATACTTTTTACAACTAGACACGGAACAAATAGACATAAATATTTATAGCACATAAATATTTGTCCCGATCGGGAATCGAACCCGCCAGTAGGAAGGAAGTAATATTTTAATAAAATTCACATTCATATTAAATACATAGAAAGTTTATTTCTATTTAATATGATAAAAAGGAAACATTTTATTTTTGTTTGTTAAGGAAAAACTAAAAAAAAATCACATTAAAGAGTAACATGGGCTTTATTTCATTTTCAAACTAGCTTCCTGCCGGCGGCTCCGCTCGCGTGGACTATACAGTTATACCGGGACCGCTATAATTTTTGCATATATGTAGTCTGTAAGCTGAAAGGTGACATAGTCTACTTTTTATACCGGAAAAAGAGCTCCCAGTACAACTGCGTAGTCCACGCGAGCGGAGCCGCGGGCGGGAAGGTAGTATTAATATAATTAAAATTTATTGGCTTTCATTTCAATTTTATTTTGAAGCGTTTGGTCTTAATTATAAAAGTACGAATTAACTAGAAACCCTCTTCTACGTTTACCGTCTAACCACACATACTCTAGCTAGCTGGTGCAAGATAGTGATTTTCAGCCCGCGAGGTCCCCGCGCACCGGTCTTCGCCCACGCGAAGTCCCCGCGCACCGGTCTTCGCCCACGCGAAGTCCCCGCGCACCGGTCTTCACCCACGCAAAATCCCCGCGCGCCTGTCGTCACCCCCGCGAGATAGCGTTTGTTATTTTCGATACTATGAAATGACATTTCTGACTCTATTAAAACCAAACGCTGCTGTCAAATTTATTTACTCTATGGTTTTAATAGAGCCAGGAACGTCACTTCACAGTATCGAAAATAACAAACGTAATTTCACGGAGATGAAGGTCGGCGCGCAGGGACCTCGCGGACTAAACTTGGACTGAAACTCGCCATCTCACAACGGGTACACACCAGCTTGCTAGAGTATGTGTGGTTAGACGGTAAACGCAGAAGAGGGCTTCTAGTCAATTCTTATTTGTATGCATATATTAGTAACTTCGAAATATATCATAAAAAACATAAAAATTACGTAACGAAACTTTAGCTATGGTATACGTTTAATTAGTGTGCGTTCATTTTCAATTATATGTCTGAAGTGGATTCAAGACGGGTGTGAAGCTGTCGCGCTGTGTCGGCGCACGCTCGTTGTCAGCTGTTTTGTTTACAAACCTGCACGTATACACCAGTTAAAACTAGTGTATATGTGTTGACGGCACAATCGAAATACCATCTCTAGATCTAATGGACGATTCTATATTAGTTAGCATAATGTTCGAAATAGAGTTTGAAAAACTTCAGCCAAATCTCAGATTCAATATTTAGACAAACCATACATCACTATTTCAAACAAAATTTTTGGTGAACCACACATGAAATGTAATTTCAGAATATGTTTTTATTTCTAGTACGAATTTCACACGTGAGTCACTTCACAGCAAATATCACGAAACATTGACGACTGCTTAGCCTAGTGGGCAGCGACCCTGCCTGCGAAGCTGGAGGTCCCGGGTTCGAATCCCAGGTCGGGTCAGTATTTATATGATGAATATTAATACTGGCATCGGGTCTTGGTTGTTATATGTATGTGGTGTCTTCGCTTGGTACCCAAAATACAAGCTAATGCTTAGTTTGGGACCTAGACGTTGTTGTGATTGTCTGTGTTATTATTGTTATTATTATCAGCTGGTGTAAATTTGTATGGTCTATGGCGTATATTTTTTGCTCATATTTTCGTTTTCACAACGCGGTGTGTCTGTGGACATCGACTAAAAAAAAAAAATATTTATATAAGTATATATTATAAAGAATATTTAAGTATGTATATCAATTGTCTAGTAACCCATAACACAAGCATAATACTTGCTTACTTTGGGACTAGATGGCGCTGTGTGGGAAGTCCCATGTATTATTATTATTATTAAAAAATCTATGGCTGTACATTATACAACAGTACAAAACCCTCAGGGTAAAAGTCTGACTAGCCCTTATTTTTAAATTCGTTTTGTAATATAACAACCGATTGGCCGAGTGGTTAAAGACCAACTGCGGAACCAACAGTCGCGGGTTCGATTCCCGCCCGGGACCCGCCAAATATTTTTGTGCATGAACTTGTTTACTCCGTTCCGGGTCTGGGTGTATAATGTTTATATATGTATACACGTATATTATTTAAAAAAATAGAAAATTTAAGTATGTATATCAGTTGTCTAGTAACGCATAACACAGGCATAATACTTGCTTACTGTGGGACTACATGACACTCTGTGGGTTGTCCCATGTTTTATTGTCCCACGTCCCATGTGTTATTAAACGTATTTATATATAGAGATATATGTAGAGTATATGAAATAAACATACATTGAACGCCAAGTGGAATTATTTACATCCATATTAGCCCATTATGCCCCCCTGCAGATGCTTAAACCTCCATTCGGGTTGAGGGTGCTTGGAGCTTAAACCGCCAGGCTGCTCCAGTGCGAGTTAGTGGATTTTAACGACTGCTATCTGGTGACAACCGGGACCGATGGCTCAACGTGCTATCCGAGATACGGAGTCGGTGATAATGTACTTAAGTCAGAAAAATTTATACATACCTGTTTCTGGAATTCGAACCACGACCTTCTAATCAAGAAGCGGCCTCACCACCACTCGGCTGTTATAAATTATTTATATAGTTACAATAATTCGCCTTATATCGTTATTTTATTAAATACAACACAAATACAAAAACTCTGATAGATATTCAGAACGAATTTAATGAATCACAGCTTTATATAATTTCACAATGACTACAGAAATACACAAATCAGCTAGGTATAGCTGAGCGAATTTAGAGATTGGCTTGCCAAGTTTTACTACAATCATGAAAGCAGTTTTTAAAGATACGTCATCAATTAAATTGTTAAAAAATAAACAACCAGGATTACTTTCAGGAGCAAAGGTTGTTGTCTAGTGATCGCTCCAACAGGCATAACAAAATAAAAGGTGATTTTTTAGTTCAGGGTCGAATTATTAGATAATCACAAATATTTCCGATATATATTGACATTGTTTCATCAATATCATAAATTGTGTCGTGATAGCCCGAACGCAGCGAACCTGTTTCGAAACTATAAGGCCATGTGGCCGTGGTTCGATACCGGACATGTAGGTACCAATGAGTTTTTCTGGCTTAAGTTCATTAACTATCACTGAATCCGTGCCTCGGAGAGCAGGTTAAGTAGTCGGTCCCGCTTGCTGTTAACAGAAGGCTACAATCGTTACAATCCGCCAACCCGCGTTAGAGCAGCGTGGTGGATTTAAGCTCCAAGCCCCCAAGGCCTAAGCCCCTGCAGTGGGGTATAAAAAGAGCTGATGGAATGGAAAAAAAAAATCCCTGAATATCTTCTAAAGTATCACCCCGTCACCATTTTATAAGTACATATTCATAGGACATATACTGGATGAGATTTTAATAACCAACCAAAATTTTAAAATAATGATCTTTGGTAAAAAACCTATAGCCGTCTTGTTTCCTTTTAGTATCGTTCTATAGAAAAATATTGAGATATGACTACACAAACCTTTCCCGAAAAAATCAATAACTCTAGTCACCATTCATGCCCGCCGCCCCATTCCGTTTCAAGGCCTCGGTCGTTTACGTTTACTATAGCGTTAAGACGGCTACCAAACGTTATAAAATAACACTGTAGATAAAATAATTTATTATGAAAATGTAACCCATATTTTTTATTTACCCAATTAGGTCTATTGGTGATTGGTGATACCTAACATCTAGAACAAATTTGGCCGGGTACTAAAATCTCACCTTGTATAAACGTTTTTCCGATTTCGTTGCAAACGAATAATTTCTGTTCAAGGAAAAATGTATAAACTACAAACTAAGTGAAATATACACAGTTAAAAGTAAACCAATCGATAGCGTAGTATCTAACGATGTTTGTTAGTATACAATTAGTGTTTACATTACCTGTTAACATTGAACCCATGATCTAAATAGCTATTGATTCTCGATCGATCGTTTTGGCTCGCCAGCCAATGGACGTGAACTTGTCTTGTTGACAATACTACGGCAGCTGTAATCGTACAATGAGTTTATATTTCTTTTTTTTTTTTTATAATACTTGGGACATCCCACACAGCGCCATCTAGGCACAAAGTAAGCAAGTATTGTGCTTGTATTATGTGTACTAGACAACTGATGTACATACTAAATATTATTCATAATATTTACATATATAGATATTTAACACTCAGATACGGAACGAAATAGACATGTATATGCACGCAAATATTTGTCACTGGCGGGAATCGAACCCGTGAGCTACGGTTCTGCAGTTAGGGTCTCTAGCCACTCGGCAAGTATTGTGCTTGTATTATGGGTACTAGACAACTGACGTACATACTTAAATATTATTCATAACATTTACATATATAGATATTTTACACTCAGGCACGGAACAAAATAGACATGTACCTACATGCACGCAAATATTTGGTCCTGGCGGGAATCGAACCCGTGAGCTTTGTTTCAGCAGTTAGAGTCTCTAGCCACTCGGCCAATCGGTCAGTCGAATCGATTAATATGTCTCTACGTTTTTGTAAAGCCAGAAACTGATTGGCCAAGTCGTTATTTGGCCAATCAGTTTCTGGCTTTACGGAAACGCAGTGGTGGATTAGAAAATTTGAAATTGAATTTAAATTTGAATAGCCAGAAGGCTATTCAAATTTTGCAGAACCTATCGACTTCTATCGATACCCTATATAGCTAGGTCAGATCATAATCATATTAATTTTTTTTATCAAATTCAATTTATAACAGTTGACAGTTAAATAATAAGTAAATAAATAATAGAGAAAAAGTAATATTTTCATCGATTATTTAGCTACCTCACACAGAACAGCAAAAAAATTCATATTTACGCTTTTACTTTTAAAAAAATTACACGTCACTTCGACTTTGATAATTCGTTAATTTCTTCTCTAAACTTGACCTGCATTGTCAACGTGCAACTCCACTCGACTTTCAACTTATTAGCTTCAAGTTCGCTTTGTATATTGGGGGGTCCAAATGTTCTAGTGCATTCAAAAAATATAATAATTTTTTCGATCACTTTTAAAATTCTGTGTATTTGCTTAAGCGAAATAATCACCGATAAAACATTACAGTTGTAGCACAATTCGTGCTCTAAAGCAATGTGTGAATTTAAGCAATTATATATTTGGAACACGACGAGGTGAAGAAATGGATTTTAAATTTGAATAACACTAATAGTCGGGACGGTTAAATAAAATGTAGGCTAATTACCGATTCCTAAATCAGTTTTCAGCTATGAACGGATTTACCTGAAAAGTGTTTCAAAAATCTTCAAAATTAGGAAACACAGGCCCAAGTCGTTGGATATTAAGCGAAAACTTTAGGAAAATCCCCAACGACGAATCCCGATTATTCTCATAGCCCCGATTCCTACTACCTTCAGGTGTTTACTTGACAAATGGCTTTGGTATGGAGACTGCAGTACACTGCCTTTTCCCTTCTACATTCCGTAAAGAAAAAAAATTTCTGACATCCTCAAACACAACCGTGGAGATGAAGGAGCTGTAGTCTCGATTGCGGTGACGAGGCTCGCCACCTGTCACTCCGAAGTAGAGGGACGAAGGGTGGACGGGAGAGACCCGTTTAAGAGCTTGTATTTTGGTAAGAAGTGGAGGTATCATCATCATCATCAGCCCATTTTTACCCCACTGCAGGGGCTTAGGCCTCCCCCAGGGTGAGGAGGGGGGCTTGGAGCTTAAGTCCACCACGCTGCTCCTCTGCAGGTTGGGAACTGTAACGACCACCATCTATTGACAGCGTACGGGAACGACTGCTTAACGTGCCCTCCGAAGTACGGTTTCAGTGATATTGTATACTTAAGTCAGAAAAACTCATTGGTACACGCCCGGATTCGAACCATGGCCCTATGGGGCCTTATAAATTTGAGACAGGTTCGTTGCGCTCTAGGCTATCACGACAGTGGAGGTATATCTCTGCCCAACCCTTTAGAAAAGGCAGGCATGAAACATATACATACAAATAGAAAAGTATCTGTATGGACGGCTGCAGTGGCTAGCCGTAGTGCGGCCGCCCGTGGCTAGTAAAGGCGCGCCGGCGCGCGAGTTATTTCTACCGCGCCTGTACAGGTGTGCGTACTGAAATAGACGCGTGCGATGCACCCGTCGCGATGCAGCTCCCCATCACAACACACATGCTTGCGAATAATACTCTATATATGATATACATTGCTTTTTTAGAGTGGTCATCGTTTACAGAGCTATCTAGTGACCCAGCGATGTAATGATAAAATTGAAATTCTTTATCATAAATTTGGTTTCGGTAGAGGTAATGTAGTAAAGGTGATGGCATCTAATTGATCGCAATCGATGAATGGTAGGTCTTGTTTATAGGGCGAGGGATCGACCAAAAAAAGACGTAATTATTTCATTTAACCAGAAAAATCCGAATCTGTTCACAAGGGCATTGTGAAATTTCGATACAAAATGAAATTTAACATAACATCTTTAATACGTTGTCTAGCTATTTTGTAGATATTGGCTTATTATGATGTTGGTATGTAAAATACCTATTTAGCGAGAGCATGACAGTTACGACAAGCGCGCAAGCGCGTAACAAATATGTGATGCTTTCATTACGGTCATCATTTTGCCAACTTATAGGATTTCGGTGTAATGCTCATTGCTGTCAAATTTATTTACTCTATGGTCATGCTGTTAGCTAAAGAACATTTAATATTTATGAAATAGTATCTACTTACTAGTTTTTCAATTATTAAGTATTGGTTTGGAAGAATACATTTTTCGAACTGGAAGTTATAGTTTGTAACTAGTATAGTAACTAATGTTATTTTAAAGCAATATGTAAAGGAATATAACAATAATAATACCTGGGACATCCCACACAGTGCCACCTAGTCCCAAACTAAGCAAAGCTTGTACTATGGGTACCAAATAACTGATATGCATACTTAAATATTCTTTATAATATATACATAAATACAATTTATAGATATTTTACACTCAGACACTTGACAAATAAACATGTTTATGCACACAAATTGTAACATAATTTCTAACACAATTTATAATGTAACAAAATACTTGTACCAAGCGGGAATTGAACCCGCGACCCTCGGCTCCGTAGTTAGGGCCTCTAACCACTCGGCCAATCGGTCAAATATAAATATGATTAATTATAATTGAAGATTACTTCATAAATCTAAAGATAAAAGATAAAGATGCTAATGACGCCAAAAATGTAATAAAGTGTTCAATTTAATTTGTATAATTTAAAATATTAGCAGTGCTTCAGATAATACGAATGTGAAGCTTTAAAGTTACAGAAAAAAACTTTTAATAATAACGATACCTGGTACGTAAAGTAAAGAAGTATTATGCTTGTATTATGGGGTACTAGACAACTGATATACATACCTAATTATTCCTTTTATAATATGTACATATATTGAAACTTTTTATACCTAGACACGGAACAAATGGAAATATTCTTGTACACAAACATTTGGCCCGAGCGGAAAGCGAATTCGCGATCCTTGGCTTCGCAGTTAATGTCTCTAACTACTCGGCTAATCGGTCAGTCATTTTAACAGCGTCTTCGTGAAAACCTAAATTCAAAAACTTAAATTCACGAATTACATGAAAGTTACTAATTGATCCTAGGAGCGTTTTCTTTGCGAGATGTGATGAGGCTGTAAGCTGAAAATTTACATATTTTAGACAACTGACAGCAGTGTCCTTTACAGATATGTCGATGGATCTGTCCAACCATCTATGCACCGTTTCGGTGGTGTATACGTTGCCGCTTTGCAGACGAAACAGCTGACAACGACCGTTCGCCGACAGCCGCGCAACCGCCGTCACACTTAGTTAACCCTGAGAATACTTACCTTAACAAACCGATCGCAGCTGTCAGTTTTGTTACTTTAAGGATTTAAAAAACAATATTTAGATTATAAATTACATTAAATTCTTTTTGAACCATGTGTTAATGATTTTTTTTTCCTTCGGAGTCACCGTGTGGTGATCGAACATGTAATATGTATTTAATTAATTTAAAACTAATTAAAGAATCTTCACAAAAAAAGCAATAAATTTGTTGTATTTTGGAATGTAAAGCTCAGTAATTTTATAAAATCCAAAATTAAAAGACGTCGTTCGAGATTCTCTTAAAAATAATATCGGGATTATAGGAATTGGTATTTTCAACAAATATTTCACCTATTAAATTAAAAAATATCATTATTAAAAATTCATTAAAATTGGTTTAATGGTACTCGAGGACTATAAGTTCATTTAGAAAAAAAAACCTAATATGTATTTCATGTCAGAGATAACCAAAAATGGTTATAACGAATATGTAAACAAATATATTCCGTCAACAAACATTGTAGAGATATATTGTAATAATTATTGAAGTTTTTGATTCTTTAATAAGTTTAATTTGTTATAATATTTACTGTGGAATAAATCGGATCTTCGAAATCGAAAATTTAGATGGCAATATTTTAATTCAATTATTTTTGAATTTTTTAACTGTGTTTATAGTTTACATATAAAATTGTTAGACTCAATTACGTATTTTTTTTTATTTTTAGTTTGTTTTTGTTTGAATGTTTGTAATTAAATAACCACTGAACTAATAAGAGCTGAACTGTAAGAAGGGACGTAGTGCAGAATATTCATAAAATCTATTGTGTTTTCCAAAAATTGTTTAAGTTTAAAAATGTGTTTTAATGCTAATGTAGATTTTAATTAAACAATAATGAATCGTGATAACAATGCAGACGAAGTTGTAGACAGATACTAGTATTGAATAAAAAGGAAAGAAAAACTAATGTTTTCATTTCCGTTTCTGTGAAGATTAGATGTCTTAAAAAAATTATGGATAATGAGCTTGATTTGTTAATGTTTGGATAATGCTATGTGTTTTGTTTAATCTATATGTTAGTATAATATATCATAGAGTTCAGCACACACGGAACCTTGGGCGTCTTAGTGCGACTCGCACTTGACTGGACCTCTTATCTTAAATGATTTGAATCACATATTCTTGATAATTGTCGTCCGATACAAAGTCATGTGAGTCTGAAACAATACAGAGAAAAATTATTTTTTGTGTCTTGTAACAAAATTATATATAACATTAATTAATAACTAGATAGGTTCTAGATCGATGTGATATTGAAAATCCTGAAGTTTAATAGTAGGCGAACAGTGTGCGGTGGGACGCGGGAGGTGTCTCGCGCGTAACCATGTAAGGCGCGCTCCCACGCCGCGCAGCTCCCTATAAAAGCTGCGTCGGCTGAGACGCGGCGCACTCGCAGTTACTGCCGCAGTCCGTCCCAGTCGCCGATTCCCCGCACCGACAAAATGTGTGACGACGATGTAGCCGCCCTCGTGGTCGACAATGGCTCCGGCATGTGCAAGGCCGGGTTCGCCGGCGACGACGCGCCGCGCGCCGTCTTCCCGTCCATCGTGGGCCGCCCACGTCATCAGGGCGTGATGGTCGGTATGGGGCAAAAAGACTCCTACGTGGGTGACGAGGCCCAGAGCAAGAGGGGTATCCTCACGCTCAAGTACCCCATCGAGCACGGCATCATCACCAACTGGGACGACATGGAGAAGATCTGGCACCACACCTTCTACAATGAGCTGCGCGTCGCCCCAGAAGAGCACCCAGTTCTGCTCACAGAGGCTCCCCTCAACCCTAAGGCCAACAGGGAAAAGATGACCCAGATCATGTTTGAGACATTCAACTCCCCCGCCATGTACGTCGCCATCCAAGCTGTGCTGTCCCTGTACGCGTCCGGCCGTACCACCGGCATCGTGCTGGACTCCGGTGACGGTGTCTCCCACACCGTACCCATCTATGAAGGTTACGCGCTGCCTCACGCCATTCTGCGTCTCGACTTGGCTGGCCGTGACTTGACCGACTACCTCATGAAGATTCTCACCGAGAGAGGCTACTCTTTCACCACCACCGCTGAGAGGGAAATCGTGCGTGACATCAAGGAGAAGCTGTGCTATGTGGCGCTCGACTTTGAGCAGGAAATGGCCACCGCTGCCGCTTCCACCTCCCTGGAGAAGTCGTACGAACTTCCCGACGGTCAGGTCATCACCATTGGCAACGAGCGCTTCCGCTGCCCCGAGGCTCTGTTCCAGCCCTCGTTCTTGGGTATGGAATCGTGCGGCATTCACGAAACCGTCTACAACTCCATCATGAAGTGCGACGTGGACATCCGTAAGGACTTGTATGCCAACACCGTCATGTCCGGCGGTACCACCATGTACCCTGGTATTGCTGACCGCATGCAGAAAGAAATCACCGCGCTCGCGCCCTCCACCATCAAGATCAAGATCATCGCACCTCCCGAGAGGAAATACTCCGTATGGATCGGTGGATCCATCCTGGCCTCCCTGTCCACCTTCCAACAGATGTGGATCTCCAAGGAGGAGTACGACGAGTCCGGCCCCGGCATCGTCCACCGCAAGTGCTTCTAAGCGTCTGGCTAGTGTGGTCGTGGTCATGGTCGCCACGCGGGTGTGCGTGTGTGCGTTGTACGTAGTGATACCTGACAGAACTGAACATCTAATGTAACGCCATCTATCCTAATGTTAATTTATTGTAAAATTTATATAAATTTAATTTCTTTTTTATTTTTATTATACACGGGATCGCGTCGTGGATCTCACGCCAAAATGTAATTAATAAATAAACGGTTAATTTATTTATTTTAATTACAACATTTTCTTTATACAATCATTTGGTTTATTTCCCGGTTCCCATCCGTTTCCATGTTATCGTTATCCAGCCGTTCCTGTTCCTCCCTCCCTTCCTTTCTCGTCCTCACCCCCGCGCCGCCGTAGAGCGTGGCCAGTCTATAATTAGCCGGTCGTAGGTTATTCGGCGCGGTGTCGGCCGCAGCCATAAATAGTAAAGTCGGCTTCCCGACGCCTAAAGCTTTTTCTAATTTTATCGGAATACCAACCGGGAGCCACGACCGCGTGCGTTGCCGGGCTGTGGGCTCCGCGGGGTGAGGGAAAGAGGGGTGTGGAAAAAAAACTGGCTCTGGCCCACTGCGAACTCTATTAATATTTTAGAAATTCCCTCTTCCCTCTCGCGCCTGTACACGTCACACGGCGCGCTCTGTCGCGTGTGGTCGATCTGAATCTAGAGCCAAATCGGTCACGGATCCACTCGTAGATCGTGTTACAGAATCATTGTTGACAAACAAACGAGTCGCCGTTCGTGAAAACGAACTAACAAAAGCTTAGGTTATTGTTACCGCATCTGCCTCATAGAAATTAACCAGTAGGTTTAAAGGTTTTTGTCCCACTGCCTGACTAAATTCTGATTAACGCATCCGTTGGCCTTCCACAATGCAAATCATATTTGACGGTTGATGTCTCTGTGATCTGCAAATTCTACACTCCTGCGTGAGAAGTTCATACTTGTATTTTTTTATACTCTAATTCCAACGTCCAATGCTTTTACAGTCGGTTCTCTTTCATTGTAAACAGATGACTTTCTTGTCCTTCATTGATATTTCTACACGTGTCTTGTTCAGGAGTGTTTGGTTTTATTTTTAAGAAACTTGTGACTCAATGGTAATTGGTGTGATGTTGTAAAGCTTGTTCAATTATTGATATTATGTTTCAAATCTACCAAATTTTAAGAGAGTTATCAGATAGATATGATTACAACAGTTTTATCTATATTAGAATTTCGTAAATTTTTTCAATTTAAAATTTAATAGTTGATGTGATAAATGTCTCAGTATTAGAAAGCAAGCGTCACGAAATTTTTCTCTCTCGATACTTGGCAGTTACTCGTTGAGAGTGAGCAGTTTAATGAATGTAGGTAAATGTACGATATAAACTTATTTCAGTTTTAGCCTTCATGCTTCACATATAGATTTATCTTTAAGATGTCAACAGGCTGCGGTGGTAACCATACTGCGAACTTTTGATTTCAAGTGGTTTAAAAATGAAATGTCGTATGTATACTTAGGGGGCACTTTGGCCACTGAACGGCTTATTCTACTTTCAGTTTGTGTGTATAAAAATTGTTATGGTTAGTTAATAATTAATCACACGGTTCTGAGTAATTTTTAGTAGCAACACCTACGACAGTAACGTCGCCTACAGTTTTAAAATGAAAAACCAGTTAAGTGTGAATCGAATTCGCGCGGATAGGATTCCGTACCGATAAATTATCACATTACCTGCTGTTTTTTTTTAATTTGAATCGAACTTACGTCAAAACTCGATTCCTTCGTATAAGTAGACTATCATAGTATTCACTAGACGCGTTTAGTTTTCATCGAAATTAAATAACACATTTTAGAAACATTTTCTTTTCACGAATATTTAACGTTTCTTTCGGGAATTTAAATTTTCCTATAAACTATGAGTGAAGATTTATATTCCGTATTTAAAAAAATATATTTGTATTTCGCACATTAAGAAAGTTTATTTGGTATGTAACTTGAAAAAAGTTTTCTTTAACATTGGAAATGTTTTTTCGACGTGTGATAGGGGGCAAGTGAAATTCTACTCTAGTGTCGTCGATTCTAAAGCTACGTAAACAAATAGGGCATCAAAAAATGCGTTTTGACGAGATCTACAATATGAAGTCAAAAATTGTTAAATTTTTTTAAAGTTTTTAAAAAAATCGCAAAAAATTATAAAAATGTTGCGATTTTCGGTCGACTTGCCGTCTTGTTTTGTCGATTTCTCGGAAACTAATAGAGCTATAGTCTTAATTCAAAATACGTTCCAAGGGGATTAATTAGGGTACTTTAGGTAGGGTAGGGTAGGGTAATTTGCAAAGAACAGAATTAAATTAACTTTTATAGTTTAGGTTTTAGTAGCGCCTTTTCGGTGGCAATCTTGTTTAGCGCGCAGACTATGAGTCATGATGGGCAATCAATTCTAAAGCTACGTAAACGAATAGGGCACCAAAAGATACGTATTGACGAGATATACAATATGGGGTAAAAAAAATTTGAAACTTTTAAAAAGTTTTTAAAGAAATCGCAAATAATGATAAAAATGTTGCGATTTTTGGTCGACGTGCCGCCTTGTTTTGGCGATTTCTCGGAAACTAACACAGCTATAGTCTTAATTCAAAATATGTTCCAAGGGAATCAATTAGGATACAATTTGCAAAAAACAGAATCAAATTATCTTTTATAGTTTAGGTTTTAGTAGCGCCTTTTCGGTGGCGATCTTGTTTAGCGCGCAGACCGATGGGTCATGATGGGCACTCCTATGAGTTGTATTCATAGATTAATTATTATTAGACGGCGCGCGGCGCGCTCGTCATAGATGCCATATCTAAATGACAAAACTGAAGTCAGTTAGACCACACCAAAATCGGCGTGGTTGAAGCTTTTGTACACCAGTGTCGCTTTGTACGCTAACGCCTGTAGAGCTATAATTATACATGTAATTTTTTTTTCAATGTATGTTCTCTTCTTTACTTTTTTTTCTCTGTGTAATTGCTGATTAGCGTTCGTAACCATGAAAATATTATGTTTTAAAAATTAACTGTGTCATTTTGAGTTATATGGTCTATATTCGTATCCATTGTAATATCAAGATGTTTCTCGTACATTTTTTTTTTTAAATAAATATTTTCCGAAAATATTGGTTTAGCTAAATTCATTTCCAATGTACCCCGAAGGTCGTGTAAGGCACGAGATCTGTGAATTTTTATTTTATTGTTGTATTTGCCCCCCAAAGCGTACCTACCCTTAAAATGATGCATCTTAAAATAATATACAAAATATTCTATCTATCATACTAAGCACTTTAATTTTATGTCACATGATCTGCTTGAGAAATGTTTCTTTTTTTTTAAATTCGCTTCTCGAATAAAACCCAAAATGAAAATCCGTTTATTTATACTACATAATTCCGAGATTGGCTTACCTAGTTTAGTATTTGTACCAAAATTCTACTTTTTTCGCCCTTTGGATTAAAAAAAAAATTGAGTGTGACAGATGAGCTGACAGACAGACACCAGAGTGATTCTATAAGTTCTTTTCATCTCAGATATAATACGAGATTTAAAAAAAATCCTTTTATCTTCTTACTGAATCCGATGAACGAATTCGCGTTCAACAAAACAAGCAAAGTTAACTAACTTTGCTTGTTTAAATATTTATAATACAATATTTATTTACAATATTTTTAAGTAAAATTTATCATGATAGTATCATTAAATATATAAAAATATGTTTTTTCTAACACCTAACGGTTTTCACAATTTTCGATTTAGTTGTCAATGTGTAAGCGAGTTTAAAAAAAAAATTGATGCGTGTTACAAAAAAAAATATTTTATAAATTTGAAGATAATTTTATGACACATTTTATGAATTAAGACGATGAAATAAATAAAAAAAAAATATTTTTTTTTACTTCTGGTCAAATAAAATTTTGTATTAAGTTCAGGGAATCTTTTAACCTTATATTGATTAAAATCACAAATCAAATATATTTATTTCGTAGTTACGTGACATAATCTTGAAATAAGTCACAAAAATGAATTTAATTACTTTGGGGAAGAACGTGACTACAAAGTCGCATTCAAAATCATTCACTGTTTCATAAAATAAACACCACACTGAATAAGTACTCATCTAAAATGGTTACATGAACAGTCTGCTAATACGATGCTAGTCTGCTGTATGGTGACGTTTCTCCATAAAAAATTAATTCACTCTTAAATAGTGACGTATTTCAAGAGTATGTTACATACATATCTAAGAAAAAAAATATAAAAATTTGACTTATCGGATGAAAGTTAGCAATAAAATATTACACTACAGTTATATATGATACTATGAACTTTTATTTGATACGTCCCTAGAAAAAAGCTTTTAATTTTCGTATTGGCCCCCCAAAGCGTATACCCTTTAAAATGATACTTCTTAAAATAAAATCAACGGATCTCTTGCTTTCGCACGAACTTCTTACGACATTGGAAATGAACCTAACGGAATAAGGTAAACACACATATTTTGGATAATATTTTTCGAAATAAATTTTTTTCGCAAAAAAAAATAACACAACTGTATCTGAATAAGCTTAAAACTTCGAAATATAACATTCTGTACGATATTTTGATCGAAAAAATTAGTACGAAATGTAACACCGACGCATATCCGACTTCCAACTAAGGGCACCCTTAACCACTACTTCCGGTTGTCCGATTCTAACAATTTTAGTCTCAATCGATCTCCCGTCTAATTACCCCGAGCCGTTTTTTTATTTTTTTCTTATTCGGACATAGTTCTCGAGATATCGGGCTCCCAAAATGAAAATCAGGGAAAAAAATTGCGATTTTTTTTTCGTTTTTTGCCGATAATTTTTTTGTTTTTGAACTTTTCCCAAATTGTCTTATGCCATCTTGTAGAGCTTGGCGAGCTGCGTCTTTTGACACCAGTTCATCCCGATATCTCGAAAACTCTTTGTGCAATCTGCCTGTCTCACAAAACTCCCAAGTGACCCCCTAGACTCCAACGAAATGAAAGTTCAATGACAAATATACAAAATATTTCTACCTCTCATACTAATCACTTTAATTTTATGTCACACGATGTGCTTGAGAAATATTTTTTTTTTAATTTTCTTCTTAAATAGAACTCAAAATTAAAATCCGTTTATTTGTACTACATAATTCAGAGATTGGGTTACCTAGCTTTGTGTATGTACTAAAATTCAACTTTTTTCGCCCTGTGGATTCGAAAGAAATAGGCTGTGATAGATGGTCAGGCAGACCAGGATTTATTGATCCTATAAATCAATAAATTGTATTTTTTGCCTTATTTTTCATATACAGTTAAATGGTAATGTTTTGTCTTAATTTCGCTCCAAAATTCATAACTCTTGTACTACTCCTCTATAAAGAAATATAGAAATAACGCATTGAAAAGCTATAGCAGTCAAAAATAACGTAAATTATCTGTAAGCATTTTGGTTCATTGCCGAATGTAGACGGGGGCATGTTAATCTCCGTATTTTAAAACTTACCCATACACAGTTCAAACGATCATAATATTAGTCCAACGAATCAAAAGATTTTTTTGTCTGTTCGAAATAAAATGGATGTTAAATTTTTATTTGCTATGCACAATACGCTTCTAAAAGCTTGTACTGGGAGATTAACATAATGAGCTTATATCTGCCATTGACTTCCTACTCAATTGTTACCCCCGTGTCCTGCGCAGTGCCAGCGTTTCGTTGTGTTGTAGGGTTCGGCATCGCAAATGGATAAATATTATTGTAACAAATCTCGGGATTTTTCTGCACGGATGTCACAAACCAAATATATAGTTCTTAAATTCTTTGTTCGGTAAATAATAATTATAAATAATAATCATCAACAGCGTTTATTTGTTACTTTTATGTACATTTTGAATGACTTTTTTTTTACAAAAATTACAATAATTTTTAAACTGGGTATTTTCTGTTCAAGTGAACCGTTCGGTTGCTAAAGTCACGCGAAAGTAGTATAAAAATATGTACTAAAATCACTCGAATTTAGATAAAGCATCACACTTATGATCATCATCATCATCAGCCTATTTTTACCCCACTGCAGGGGCTTAGGCCTCCCACAGGGTGAGGAGGGGGCTTGGAGTTTAAGTCCACCACGCTGCTCCACTGCGGGTTGGGAACTGTAACGACCGCTATCTATTGACAGCGTCCGGGACCGACTGCTTAACGTGCCCTCCGAAGTACGGTGTCAGTGATATTGTGTACTTAAGTCAAAAACTCATTGGTACACGCCCGGATTCGAACCATGGCCCTATGGGGCCTTATAAATTTGAGACAAGTTCGTTGCCCTCTGGGCTAAGCATCACACTCACCGCATCTCAATTATAATGAAGCGTAAACACAAATACGTATCGTATAATCACATATATGGTGACTACTTATTCTCAACGAGTAATTGCCATGCACCCGATAGCGAAATTTTCTGATGCCATCCATTCAGTGTTCTATTTGTCTTGTCATACGCCTTCCATATTGATAATATTTGTAAAGGTGTTACATTTTTTATCCATTATACTTTGTCATAAAAGTACGAATTGACTAGAAGCCCTCTTCTGCATTTACTGTCTAACCACTCATACTATAGCTAGCTGGTGTAAGATGGCGAGTTTTAGTCCGAGTTTCAGTGCGCAAGGTCCCCGCATGCCGGTCTGCACCCCGTGAAATCCCCGCGCCGGTTTCAAACCCACAAAATTGCGTAAAGTCGCTTCGATACTGTGAACTGGCATGTATGACTCCATTAAAACCAAACGCTGCCGAATTAATTTACTCTGTGTACTTTGTATTATTTTTGTACATACACGAGAGAGCACTTTTATCTTTGTCGAAGGCGATCGTCGACTTCTTCAACTTTTCTTCTATCCTTCTATGTTTCCAATTTCGAGCTTTTATCTTCTTACTTTTTTAGTCGTGCAGCCGGTGTTGTGTTGTTTTTCTTCCTTTGCGTGTAGCCAGTATCTGCTCTACAACGTTGTGACGTCTATGTATAGAGGTACGTCGATGTGTCATAGAAGGTACTCGAAAAGTTCACACAGCTATTTATAAATACAGAAACATTCAGATAAAAAAATAATTCCATAAATTTATAAATTATTTTGGAGGCGGCTTTGACAAAACGAATAGCGCGCTCGATTATTCGAATATTGAGGCGCATTTTGTCCAAGTAGCACCATGGCTAGTGCCTAGCGCTAGAACATTCCCACGCTACAATAGGATTGTAATCTTTAAATAGAATATTCTAGGATGGAATGGTCGCGATGCCTGTTGGTGGGAGGATTCTGAGGTTATGGAGGAGAGGGTAAAAGGACGACGATGCGATGTCGGACACTAAGTTTACTAATAAGTCAAGTGCGACTAACGGCGAAGTATTAAGTGCGACAACGGTGTAATTTACGATCTGTCTGAATTGCTATTAAACCAGTTCGTGATTTTGTTTCATAGTAAAGATAAAGTTCAATTAAATTAGTGTTTTATTGCTTCCCAAATATCTGGACCGATAGCCCGTAACAATATCATCTGTCTGTTTCGCCTAACTCGTTAAACTAGTACAGAACCCTCTGTGCCTGAAATATACGCTTTTTAGTTTGTTTCTGCCTTCAACAGCAGTCGGCACGGCACGAAGAGAGTTCTCAACAACGCGACGCATTTTAAACGGTGGGCACAATGACAGTTAAATACACTGCTAATGACTGGATCATTTAATCGCTCAGACAATAAAAAAGAAAGACAGGGTGCCGAGGAACAACGCATTGAAGACGTTCATCTAAATGTGTGAGTGACCTTGGACGTTTCGAATAATGAGTTACTTGTGAAAAGTAGTTCTGTGCTTTTTTTTGTAACTTCGAATTGTAGTTTAGACAGAAAAGTACGAATTGACTAAAAGCCTTTTTCTGTGTTTACCGTCTAACCACTCATGCTCTAGCTAGCTCGTGTAAGATGGCTAGTTTCAGCTCAAGTTTCAGTTCGCCAGGTTCCCGCGCCTCGGTCTTCACCCTCGCGAAATTCCCGCGTGCTGGTCTTCACCCCTGCAAATTTGTGGTTGATATTTTCGATACTGTGAAGTGGCTTTTATGATTCTATTAAAACCAGACGCTGCTGTAAAAAATTTTTACTCTATGAATTTACACCATTTTAAGACAGACAATGGCCTCTCAAACTTTTTCAAGTTATCAGCCGGGTAAGCAATGGACGTGTTCGGAAAAATTATGGTGTATATATGTACGTGTTTCGTGTACTTATAAACGAATCAACAAGATTTTTGAGACTTCATTTTTATGTCTGCAGCGCCCTATCTTTTCTTTTTTTGGTCTCAGTTTGGCCGACACTTTTTTTTATTTTCGCTGTAACGTATTGACACTGTAGTGTATTGCTGAAGTTGTTGGATGTTATGAAATAATTTTAAAATGCTTAATGTCGTTTTAAATAAAGAAAAACCGTTTTAACAGTTTTGGGTTATAAAATATAACGAAATTGACTTTGCTGATTGCTAAAAAATATAAGTTTTTCAAGTAGATGAGTATGACATATTGTATTAATAAATAAAGCATCCCATCTTTTATCCATTTTTGGTTTGTTGTGCCCTTTGTGATAAGGCCTACAATAATGTTATCACAACATATCTAAATTATTTAACGCCGCGCGGAAAAAAGAAGTAAATTGGACTAGAATTTCTAGTTTTATTTGTCATGCGTACTAATATTACTGTAGCGAAAACATGAATTTTGTATATTTAACGAAAAATTTATTTAATTTAACAAAGTGTTCGATACGAGTTACAAAAAGTTTTGTTAGATTTACTATAGAATTAAGTTAAAAATACTTTATTGTTTCAATTATGAGTTTAAAAGTATTCTTTATAAATTATTAATATTAGAAATATTTAATAAATTTCTCGTTAAATATACAAAATTCATATTCATGTTTTTTTTTGTATTCATTACAAAATAAATCATTGTTTTAAAATTACTTTCTTGTCAAAGTTAAAAATTTATTAGTAAAAAAAATTAAAATATACCAGGGTAACATGAAAATAAAAAAAAGGTTGTTTTCGTACACATTTCGTTGGCTTTGTATCGCGGGCGTCGCGAGTTTAAAAAGGGAAGTGGGAGGGGGAGTAACGAGTATAGGTACTTTAAAATTAAATTGGAATCGTGATCTCTTTACGTATAGAAAACCATAACCGGCAATGATGTGTCTTTTGAGCGACGGGAACGCTTTGTGATATTTCATCTTTATTACAATGTTTGAGGATGAAATAATGACATCAGCTATTTATTAATTTGATTCGACATTCACCACCCCCCCGCGTCCCGCAACCGACCTGCAACTAATTGAAATAGCTTTACAACACACTTAAGGCGGCAACATTCAATAGTTAAGTCATCGAAGACCACATATCTAATTATTTTCTTTATTAAATATTATATAGAATATTTAATTAATATAGAAGTAGAAAACCGACAAGAAACGCCTCCTTGTTTATTTTATTTAAATATGTATTTACAAAATTAATGAATACCTGAACTTCCACACATTTTACAAATAGATTACATTATAATTTAAGTCTAACACTTTGTTTTAGAATTTTCGAACTCTCAAAGATCACTTTGAAAGTTTGAAACTGGGAATTGATAACATAAGCAGCATTTAGAGAGAACTTTGTATGGGTACTGTAAAGGGACTCGAATACTGCCGCTTAACGGGTTGCGGCCGATGTCTTCTTTCCTGCACATGCGTGAGGTGTTACACCCCGCGCCGCGTCGCCTGCATCGGAGCCGTTATGCGATTCAATTGATGTCGTGAATTCACATCCTGACATCCTGTCGATCAATATTGTAATTGTGTATTTCATATAAGGCCTGTAAAGTCTGAAATAAAAAATCATTATTATTATTATTACTATTACTATTATTATTATTACTATTAATATAAGATAATCATATAAATAGTGAAATTGTGACAATGTTACTATTACATTGAATATACTTTAGTGTGTCAATGAGTTGTTTCATTAAAGTTTTGCGGTACATAAATTGTTATTACATAGAGGAAAGTCACCAAATATGGAATACCATTTTGTTTCTGGGATATAAAAAAAAACTTCATATAAATTAAAACAGTTTAATGTTTTTACTAATCAGTCATACATTTATATGTAGTAATTAACAGCCTTTAATCAAATATATTAGTTATCAAATTAAAACCTAACACAAAAAACAAAATCACAAATGAGTAACCAAATATGAAATAGGTACCCATATATGGAATATAAGCATAAATCAACATAACAATAACAAAAATGGGCATTAATATCTTTGAGATCAATTAAATGAATATAACATATTGTAATAAATGAAAGAAGTTACATAATTACTTGCAAAAGTCACAGATCCAAGTATCAAACTCTGGACCAGCACAATCATAATGTGCCCAGAGCCCACACATCAAGCATTTAATCCAGCTTTCTCCACTCAGAACATACATTCTGCATCAGCAGAGTCAGGAGGTACTTGGTCCATCAACTCATCATGTTCACTACCTTCAGCCTTATTTTTCTTCGTTTGTTTGTTTCTCTTCGCAGTTTTCTTCTTATTCTTTGTCTTGACTAGTTTACTTTCTTTTTCTTGTCTCTTCATATTTTTATTTCATATTATAACCGGACATTCTAAAAACAAACATTACATATATTTTTTAAAGAAATAATAGCAAGTAGATATCTATCATATGAAATATTATATCTAATTATGGAATATGCCATAATTAGACACCGACGACTGTCCATATTTGGATTTTTATACTAGTTCAAACTCATCTAAATATTTTTTCAAGTCACAATATTTAAATGGCAAAAGATCACAAAATGGTGAAGTAAACATAATACCGATATACTAAATAGTATAACACTTATGTATACAAACATAACAGCTGGTAATACTCATTTATTACCTACCTTTAAAATTTTCTGCACGACAACAAAACAAAATACGCCTCCCACACGTGAAGCGTTCGCGCAAATGCCTCGATGGTGTGAGTGCGATAGTTAGTAGATCGAATGAAACAGAAGATGGTCGAGTGTTGCGTTTCATACTTATAGTCTTAGAGAAATGAAGGTATTCCATATTAGGATACTATTTCATATTTGGTGTCTTTCCTCTACAATGCTATATGTACATTTCTAGAAAAAACTGTATTGATATCGCTGAATAATAAAAAAATATTTTTAATTATAAATACATAGTATCTTGTGGACATGTATTTTTCGAATTGCCGACTTTTTTTATTGATAGATATGTTTCCTGTATGACGGGTGGTAGTTGCCGCCGACGTAAAAATAACCAGCACAGTAATCTAAATGAAAGAAAGTCGATGATCGTTCTTTACATCAATTATCGTAATTTTAAAAATTATATTATTTTGAAGAAAAAAATCGTGAATATTTTATTAGTTTCCTTCTTAATTTTGGTTTTAATATATGTGCCTACCTATATAGGCTTCTTAAATAGAAAATAAGCACCAAACTAGTAATGTACAGATTTATCAGAAAAATACCTAATGTGACTGGACGTACCTGCAATTTGGAATTTGCAAGACAATTTGAACCAAATGTATTTAGTATTAAAGTTTTTTTTACAGCATTTTCATCGTCATTTATGACTTTTCTTATTAAAATTATTTCATTGGATAACTTCGGGCAAACCTGCGCGTTCGATGTTAACTGCTTTCTATAACTTTTCTGATACATCTGTACACTCGCTGATAACTCGTTCACACTCGCTCGCTCGTATGGGTCCGTATAGTCGGACGGTCGGCGTCGCCTTAAGCTGCAAACTAGAAACATTTCTGTTTGCTGCGAACCGCCCGTGTTTACCTCCACTCATATTACACAAGTTTCTAGAATCGTCCCCTCCCCCCACCCTAACGATACTAAACTATATTAATAAATCGTTATTAAGTCGCAGATGACTCCGTAAATTGAGTGAGGGGCGAACGGCGTGGAATGCTATTGCCACATAGAACGATGACACTAGCTAATGGTTGCTATAACTTTACACTCATCAGAGTGAGCCGTTTCAGCAATCGCCAAGCCAAAGACACACAAGTATATGTAAGTGTCATTTTTAGTTATACTCAATCCACTAGAGCTGTTGTAATTTCATATATTAGTATTAACACTTTGGCAGCTTTCGAGCATCGGAAGGGGCAATTATTGAATGAGTATTCATTGTATGGGTGTAATTTCGCTGTAAATCTAGGATTTATTATTATGAAATTCTGGTCACTAGAACTCAGGTTATAGGAACGTTTGTATATAATATTTGGGCACATATAATCGCGCTGCTATTTTTGAGAGCAGAGTAGTAAGAAGAACGGGCTTAGATCAAAAATTTCAATACAAAAAATTTTCATTTATATTTTTTCCTGAAAATATAGATCAATCTATAGCTTCTCCTTGAAATGGAAAAACAGAAATGTGTACGTAATTTTCTCACTAATTATTTCCAAAAAATGATCAATAAAGCATCTCTGTGACGTCATCTGGACAGATACTATTTACATTTTCTTAGACCAAATAAAGTCATGCTATTTTTATCGATTCATGAGGATCACAATTTTATTTTAATTGACGTAGTAAACTTACCTCAATATTTTTTATTTAATTTTAGTTTTCATTTTTTACCATGGAAAGCAGCGCAATAAGCTCAACCGCCCAGATGACGTCAGAGAGACAATTTCAACGTCAGATGAATTTTCAAAAATATCCGGTAAATTCGTAAATAGAAAACTAGATATTTTGAGTGGTTATTCCAGAACTTATTCCACTTATGGTCTCCATGGGCTCTCTTCCATAAAAAATGCTGGTCGTTTTCTCAGGCATTATCGTTTCAACCACATTATGAAGGATGTACAATCTTCTATACAGATGATAGCTCCTGTCTTTAGCTTCCAGGTATTATTTTCCAGGGTGATGGGAAGAGATCCGATGGCGTAACCATGGTTCCATACAAAACTGGTAGCACTCGTGTTTGAGATGTAACTTGTGTGGATATTTTGTGTTAAACTTATATAAAAAAAACATCGAAAAAACTGGAGTAGCTGCCGAGACAACGGCTCGTAGAAAAATAGCCAAGCACGTAGAACTTTTAGATCGTTACCAGTTCATCCCTTTCGCCGTCAAGACGATGATGGGTCCCTGGTCCTGGGAATCCTTTGAGCAAGGAATACCTTGTTCAGAGGATCAGTGTCGTAATCCAGCGCGACAACGCGGCAAGTATCCTTGGCACTCTGGATCCGTCGTCTCCTTAAAATTTTCCCGGGTTATTATTTAGATAGTATTTTCAATTTGTAGGTATTTTTAGTTTTTTAATTAGATTTTAATTTATAAAGTCTTTAGTAATGTTTATATTTGTTATAAGACTTTCTTTAAGTTATTAAGTAAATAGTTACTTAAATTGTAATATGTTTTTTGTTTATAGTTTTTTTATGAATCCTCAAATTTTGTCTCAATACTTAATATTAAAAAATACAATGCTTGTTCATATTTCACTCAAAATATCACTTATTTCATTTCAGTCGTCACAGACATTCAATAAACTCAACTTAAAAAGCTACGACGCACAATGAGAGAGTTCGCTTACAAAATCTATTAGACCGTTCTATCGAATTGGCATGAAAAGACGCTGTGATATGGAAAAACGTTAAAGCAGAAATGAAGGTAATCCGTCGGAAGGGGGGCGAGGGGAACTAATAAAAGTATCGGAGTGTCGTGTCAACACGCGAATTTAATAATTCCAATATAATTGAACTCTATCCGCGCTAATACTGTCCTCAAAGGCGTAAGGGTTGTGACACACTGTGCGATAAAACGCAACAGATTTCGTTCATAATTAGATGCTTTGCAGTCCACAAAAAAGGTATATTTTTGTTTACCATCATATTTACCAACTCCCTTTATTTATCTTTTCATTCCATTCCATCAGCACATTATACCCCACTGCAGTGGCTTAGGCCTCCCCCCAGGGTAAGGGGGTTTAGAGCTTAAATCCACCACGCTGCTCCAATGCGGATTGACGGTTTTTTTACTGTCGGTCGGTAACTAAATTTGAGTTATTTTTTGGCGAAATTTCGTAACCTAATTTTGTTAAATCGAATTTTTTTCTGATATTTACGTTTTAACCAAAGTAGGTTACGAAATTTCGCCAATAAAATTATTCAAATTTAGCTACTTGACGGTAAGAAAAATTCGCAATGGAGCAGCACTTATATTTTTTCTGATATTTAAGTGCTACGGACCATCTTATCATATTTTATTTGATTGGGGTGGGTGGGCTTATCTTACACTGCGACCTATTTAGATCAATTGTGTCTGGATCCTTCGACCCTACTAATTGTCATTCTCAAATATACATGTCATGTATTGTATGATTTGACCAATTGCAGGTCACAGAACTCATCCGGTTTGGGATAGCATACCCCTAGTGCATCACATTCACAGAGAATGTGTAACACCCATGCACATGCCTTACACGTGATGTTGCGGAAGTAACAATGCTACGGACCAAGTTAGATATCATTTAATAAAAGCATATAACAGACCATCTGTTCGTGTATAAATATAAAATTTCGAAACTCAAGATGAGTTTAAGGATCCAACTCAAGTAGTTAGTTGAATATAAAATTAGGATTACGCCGCTCATTAAATGCAAAATTTAATCTCGAAAACCGATTTAAAACCAAATACAGCTATTAACTAATGCAGAGAGACAACAGAGGTATCGAGAGAAGAAGAACGCACAGAAATCGAATAACCGAAACGGCACCCAGGAAGGCCCATTAAGAGCGGGGTAAAAATTTCATTCACGTTTGGTAAATGTAACAAAAGGCGATCTCATTGTCATTATAATCATCAGCTCGTGCCTCTCCACTGCAGGATATAGGCCTCTTCCAAGACTCGCTGCCACACGGTCCTTCGCCTTTTTAGTCCACTTGGCCGGGGGGCGTCCTTCAGCTCGCTCAAATGAGATCAGATTTTCTAGCAACGACCACGCAATAAACAAGTGACCATGCATGAAATACTCGCAAAATACCAGGAGAACACGTTCAGCAAACAGCAAACAGTGTTATCTAATAAAAGGCCACCCGGGTGTTAAAAATATTAGATTATTTGAAATAGGAATGTATACACTTTTCTAAACTGAAAAAAGGCGGGAAGTTAACGAACGTGGGTGTTTTGCTGTCTGACTCAAAACATCGTTAAAGATTATGAACTACGATTATGTACATATTGCAAAATTTAAACATGAATAATTTTTTATTTACTTTATTTATTTAATAAATATATAATTTCTCAGTGTTCCTCGAGTATGCGTAGAATGTGCAAATCATGAAAATTTTTCTTTGTGGTTTCTAAGCGCCTGACAAGTATGTGATATGTATTCACCGCTTGACGACCGCTTAGCGTAGTGGGTAGCGACCCTGCCTACGAAGCTAGAGGTCCCGGGTTCGAATCCCAGGTCGGGTCAGTATTAATATGATGAATATTGATACTGGTACCGGGTCTTGGTTGTTATATATATAAAATAAAATATTTATATATGTATATATTATAAAGAATATTTAAGTATGTATATATATCAGTTGTCTAGTAACCCATAACACAAGCATAATACTTGCTTACTTTGGAACTAGATGGCGCTGTGTGGGAAGTCCCATGTATGTATTCGACGTTTAGGTCAAACTCTACGCTCTTTTAGATCAAACTCTACGCTATTTAGGAAACATTTGCAATATACCTACTCTGTTTTGTATAACAAATCTTTATGCACTTTATTACGTTGCAGATCTGAGTTGCTCATACACATATTACGACATTTTCATTTGTGACTTATTTTGTGTATATAGCTTTTTGACATATTTTGTAACACATCCGTAAGGTAAATTATTTTTAATAATTATTATTAGTGTGAAATGATTGGAATAGAAGGTATTTCAAAAAAGAAAAAACGTAAAATACGCATATCCTTCTAAGTTTGACAGTTAATCACGCAGCAACAGAGCAACAGCTCAACGTGATTTACGTGACACAGGCTGATTTTTATCCTAGAAAAAGGCGCAGTTCTTGTGGGATACAGAACCAAGAAATACAGAAGAAATATACGACACGTATTCGTTCAAGGAATCTCCAATTTTTAACTGGTACGTTACTTACTATTTTGTACATGATATAGGCCCCCAAGGTTGAGCTCAAGAGAGATTTAATTAAAATTAAATGAACTAAATAACTTTAAAAAATATTTTATTTTAAATGAATCCGACATTTTTTATGTGCTAATTACCTACTTTAAAAAGTGCTAACTTTTTACTCTACTCTAAATACTCTAAAATTTTTGTGGTACATCATAAATATACAACTTTTCATTCGTCGACCTACCCAGCGATTATTAAATAATTTTTTTTGCACCTGGTTAATACCCAATGTCATTTGTTAACATTTACGTGACGTCATTTGTTTATACCCTCCATTTTGTGACGTCACACACCCCTCTTATTTTTATGACGTCACTTTTACCTTATCGCTTATCGAGACATTTGAAATGTAAAAAATGTCCTTTAACTTTGGATTAACTTTCGATTTGTAATAACTAACCCAAAATAAATATTATTAATAATAATAATAATAACGTATACATGACAACAACGTCTAGGCCCCAAACTAAGCATTAGCTTGTGTTTTGGGTACCGAGCGAAGAGACCACATACATATAACAACCATGACCCGGTACCAGTATCGATATTCATCATATAAATACTGACCCGACCTGGGATTCGAACCCGGGACCTCCAGCTTCGCAGGCAGGGTCGCTACCCACTAGGCTAAGCGGTCGTCAATAAATGTTACGCATATCTTCTAAATAAGTCTTTTTTGAACCGTTTTCGTGTCTTTTCCTTTTATTATCTTTTCAGCGGTGTGCATCTGCCTATATGCGGGCGGTATGCCGCAGTAATAACGTTTGTAAAAATATCGCCGCTAGGGGAGTTTCAATTTCATCCGGTTGTATTTACTCGGCTCCTTAACCCACCATATTAAATTCTGAGCGTCTGCCTTCTCGTCCCGTCCCACTAATTGTGTGTGCAGTGCTTTTTGTGTGTTATCAATGAGAATTTAATATCCACAGTGGCCGTTTATATTGTAACTTTATCGATATAAAAGTTTAATTAAAAGCTGCGAGCTTTTGAGCGCCGTAATGGGTGAGGATGAATGTATCAATCGAAGCGGTACTTCCTTTAGCAGGGAAACAAGTACATTGCCACTTCAAGAAAGCTCCCTTCCCTTTGTGAACACATCTCTAAAAAAATCTGTTTTAGTACCAATGATGTGTTAATAATTGAGATAGACAAGGCAACTTCAAACGATGTAACGTTAACGACACTACGTAACGTAAAATAAGGCGAAGGCGAGTTCAAAATTTAAATTATTGCCAGAAGCAGCTTTATGCGCGTAAAAGAGAAGTGTACAGCCGGCGGCCTTTTACATTCGTGGCGCGTATTGTAATAATAATAATATCTGGGATATCCCATACAGCTCCATCTAGTCATAAAGTAAGCTAGTTATGCTTGTATTATGGGTACTAGACAACTGATTGTTTAATATTCAACAAACATAACAAAATGAAAAGAATATTTAAGTGTACAATAAATAGTCTTTATAATACATACACAATATTTTAAACCAAACACGGAACAAATAGACATGTTTATTACACACAAATATTTGTCACGAGCGGATATTGAACCCACGACCTTTGGTTCTGCAATTAGGGTATCTAACCACTCAAGCAATCGGTCAAAGGGTTCCGTACGCTCTCACCGAAAAGAGTGTAGGTGCGGAAATTGAGCTCTTTTGCCAAAAGATTTTCAGGAAATGCAGATCAGCGAAACCCTGGTCTGTAGTTGGAAGATCTTTTATTTCTAGTACCTACAAATCGTAAAGTAGTATCGTAATCGTAAGTAGTCAGTGACTTCTAAAAGTTGACGCTTCAAATTCGTAGCAAATCGTATAAAGAACGTAATATAGGCTGTTCGGCTGAACGTAGTCCAAACTTATATAAAGTGTAGAGGTTACCGAACTAAACAAAAAGTTTCAAGTGAGCAGCTGGCGTAAACTAATGGCTACTGAGAAAAACTTGTTTAAAGCTTCATTTTTTTGAAATTTGTTTAGTTCTGTAAGCTTTACACGCTATAAAAGTTTGGACTACCTTCAGCCGAACATCCGCATATTTATAGAACGTGAATCGTGCTTGCGCTTTAGGTACAGTTCCAATCAAACTTTATAGCGGATGTGAACATAAGCACAAGTCACGTCGCAGGAATCAGTTTTAGGTGTAACGGGACGCAGTGAAGCGAGGGGGATGTGACTGTACATGCGCGAGCACGCTTATAGCGTTGTATTCCGTTCCGCCATAAAGTTTGAGGCGAACTATAGTTTAGTGATGCTTGTTCAAATATCCGTTCTTGGGTAGCAATTTATTTTTATTTTCGTTACGTTTATCAGCTTATTAAAGTACAAAATTAAAAATCTTTGTTTGTTTTTCTAATAAGTACGATATTAACATGTGCGTCACACTAAATTTGATTTTATAGTGATATTACGTCAAAACACAAAGTGGTGTTCTTTTGGTTTGTGTCCAAATCTGAGGCGTACATTTTTTGCTCACATTTTTGTAATCACGTCGCGGCATCTCGATGTAGGTACATCTATGCATCTTACTCGTGGATGTAGGTATACGAGTTAACACAAAAATATGAGCACGAAAATTTTATATACCTACAAACTTATATGCTACTTTTTTTTCACATGACACTGGAATAGAATTTAGTGCGACGCACATGTAAAAATTGCACTGATTAAAAAACGTTCTGAATCTATTTCTCATGTGTAGGTTATTTTCACTACAATAAACATTATAATGACATTGTGGTCTGCCTAATCTCTGATCTAAGATACCAATATATATACTTATAAAGATACAAGGCCTTTATATCAGACACCTATATTATACCTAGGTACATTGTTAAAGTAATAATAATAACTTATTAAACAACATTTAATTTCATTATCATTTTTTGTAAATTGTATACGCAAACAGATTATGCGCGCTCTATGATTGAACATCACGAACCAAACTATAATTAAGCCAGCGTTTTTAAATTTATATAGCGACATCTATGGAATAAGTCACAAATCATGTATGCGCTTCCAAAGTAAGATGACTATAAATAAGGCATTATAACACAGTTAATACATTCATTACTAGATGGCAGCACTAATTCCATTCAAATTTTTTTCAGTAATCACGTTTTCCGTGCATATTAATGCTTAGTATAGTTCCAATCAAACTTAATGGCGGATCGGAATACAACGCTTTAAGCGTGCTTGCGCAGGTTCAGTCATATGCCCCTCGATCCATTGCGTCCCTCTACACCTAAAACTGGTTACTGCGACGCGATTTGCGCCAATGTTCACATCCGCCATAAACCTTGATTGGAACTGTACATGTCGTGTAAATCGATGGATTAGTGTAAAAAACATTATTGTTTTACATTTACATTTGTATAATTTATTATATGTATAAAATTTAAATATTATCGGTAACTTAACTTTTCAATTTGGAAACATTTATTTAGGCCACGTACCTAGGTATGACTTAATGGAGTTAAAATGTTTTGTCCTTACCTTTCATTGTGACACTTAGGTATAAGATGGTATCCTACCTTTCTAGTACGGCTATTTAATAATAGATGGAGCCACCATACGAAGAATTGATTTTTATTTTTTTGTCATCACATTACTGCGTTTCAGTTGATGAAACATAACATGCGACTATAAACTATGTTCCTTTTTAATGTTTTTAACTTATATTATTGATCGTTTCAACAGTTTCGAAACGTTTGTACAAAAACCTAAATTTTTTAGAGAATTTGGTTTTTCGACAAACGATTCGAAACTATTGAAAAAAAAAACAGTATAAAAATCGGTTGAAAGAACCTTATTTTCCACTAATTTTAGGTTTTGTGAAATGTTAGGAAATTGTTGAAAAAATCAATAATGTCAGTTAAAAACTTTAAAGAGTTTTTTTTTTATTCGCACGTTATCTTTTAACAATTGAAACCTAGAAATGTGATTATGAAAAAATATAAATCATTTCTTTATACGGTGGGTCCATCTATTATTAAATAGCCGTACTAGACAGGCGTCGTTCCATCTTCATACTTCAGCGGGTTCCCGGGAAAAAGGTAGACAGGCAAACAGACAATAAATAGTTATTTGTGCAACAAGAGAGGAAAGTTCATTTTTGTGGCGAGTGCTTAGTTTGAATCCTGAGCGTAGAGAGGGATTCAAAAGCACGAGATACGAAATAATTTCCTCTCGTGTGGCACATACAATTTTTCATCTCACTAGCGAGAAAATCAAGATCGAAATGACTGAAACTAGGTTGAACAATACATTTATTTTACACTTAAAAATATTAATATTGTCTAAAAATTAAAAGTGAAGTGCCTACAGTTTTGTAGATTAAAAGTGACAGTTTTGTTCGGTACTGTTATTTTAGTTTTAGTTACTTGTGTTTTTGAGATTTCTGTTTCTTTTGACACGGAACGGCTTTCAATTTCTCTTTCTTCGGTTGTATAATTTGGTGTATAGTATAAGTGCTACCTGTAATAAAACGTTCATACTTAGTTTTAAAGCGGACATAATATGGCCGGCATTATTAACTTACGTAACTTACATAAATAAGATATACTATATGTACTAGCTTTTGTAGCGAGAAAATTGCAGTCTGGTGCTTCATTTAGAAACTTTTCAATGTCATGAGCGGTTAAAACTTTAGATTTTTTGGGTTTGTCCCCTTCCGAAATTCTTTTCAAAAACGCCATAAGTTTGGGATATGTTTCAATGTGAACGTCACATTTTGTTTTGATTGTAGCTTTTAGCATTGAGTAAATACTCCATAATGTAGTCGGTTGTTCTTTTAGATAATTCCATTAAATATGATAATATTACAGTCTCCGAAAACGACTTTGCGCCTTTAGCAAGTCTCCAATTATTGAATAATTCGTATGTCTTTAAATATTTTTCATGCGACTTTTCCGGCAGAAAGTTTAATTCCGCATTATTAACTTGTTCTTTTAACTTTGATGGTGTTAAATTATAATCTTCGTCACTCATTATTCAAAACTATTTAAACTTTCACGGTAAAAAACAAACAAAGATGGGATTTGTGTCTTTTCCGCCATGTACATACTTGTTTTTGTTTCGAGTGCGTTCAGAAAGTGCTACAATAAATACAATTTAAAAATAAATATGTAAATAAATAATTTAAATTTCCACTTTATTTTGAATGTTATCTTAACTGATTAAACGATTAAATGATATATTCGAAAGGATTAACGTTATTAAATACAAGGATTAAGTCTTAAAAATACAAAATAATCAAAGATTAAATAGTTTTTTTTAAATATTAGAGCATTTAAAAATATTGATAATGAAATAAAATGTAAAAGTGCGTTTCCGAACGTTTTTACTTTTCTTCACTGAGTGAGCAAAATTGAATTTTCCTCACTGGTTTTAGAGAACAAAGACCCGCTTTTCGAGCTAGTAAGGTGAAAATGTTCTTTTTACTTCATAGGTACGGACCCCTTAAAGAGGTTTTCTTAAAGACATAAAGACATTTTTTTATTACTTATTTAGATATTTCATTTTGTTTTTTTTTTATGTAATTCCTTTTATGCTTGTTACGTGACCCCTCTAATTAAATTCGCTTCAACCGAGCCCGGCAGAGTGAGGTCGGGCGTTTTAAATCGGCGACAACATTAGCTCGCAGTCGGCGATAAAACTTAACATTTTTTTACTAATTGGATAATTTCTATTATGATAAATAGCGGGCCAGGACTCGTTGGCGGCACGCGACGCTAATGAGCCCTTAGCCTTTACAGTCGGCCATACCGACGACTACGGGCGATGCGACAGCGACAAAATTATGAATCTAATAAGGGAATTATTGATATGCAAACATCGTCGTACGATAAAGGTTAATTGAGACTCTTGAGTCAACCCGTCAAGAATATAGAAATAACTGAAAAATCAAAATTTATTGTCAAATTAATTAATTTATATTGTATTATAATTATATGTATTGACGTTAAATAAAATGAACATCAAACAATCTATTTAGTTATATCTAAATTAAATAATTGAAAATTAAAATCTATAATTTGATTTTTGAAAAGCTTGTATGTATTTTTCTTAATCTTATATTTAAAATATTTTTTATTGTCAACGCTTACATTTTCAAACCTCAATTTTCGTGAATGCTCTGTAATTCAAGGGGTCTTGGAATAGGATTTCAATTCTCACAATCGTAATATTAGTAGCTAGCTACTATTCTAGCTAATATTCTTAATTTCTAGAAATTAAGAATATTTTCAAAATTTAAATTATTCAAGAAACTATAACATGTGATGTTGACTTTATTTTCCATAAAAACAAAATTGCAAGTAAAAACAAAACTCAATGTTTTCTTGATTTTTAGATCGACAGTCGACAGTTAATTTTTTAGGTAGGTACTATTAATAGTCATTTAAGGTACACGTGCGGAAAGTAATCTTACAACATTTTTCATTTTATTTCACCAAAGTCTATTTAGAACGAAATGGCGCGCTTTCTTTGCAGAGCGCGCGTTTCATAGTTTTTTTTTCTTGAGGCAAAGGTACAGTATACGTACAGCGAATAATGTGAAAAATATTTTTGTTTGCGGAAACAAAACACGTATTTTTAACTGAGATAATCAAGAATCTTATGTGTTATGGTGTTTATCATCATTTAATTATTGCTAGAGCGCGCATACTTATAAATAATTTTTTTTCGAATATCGAAATCTTCTTGCATCTTTGTAATTTTTTAAATTTTATGACTTGCACCATAGAGTCAAAAAATTTTAAAAATTACTTTATTTCACGAGTGAAATAAAGAGCCGGTTTCCGCATAATTTTGTTACATAAAAAAGAAAACTTTACGAGCAACTACATTGAAAAAAATATATATAGGTTAAGAAGTAATATTTATTGTTTATTACTGAAAAATACAAGCTAAGTAGTTTTTGCACAGCCAATATGAGACAATGGAGATTTTGCGTAGGATGCAGTTTACAGGTTCAGTTCTATAGTTATTTGTAATTTTTATTATAGGCACTCGTGATGACAATGTACTTACTTATGTTTAAGTAACAGCGATCAATATTTTCTATTCCCGCTACGGGTATGGCCAAGGCGCTAGCCGCATTAACATTAAAGTTTGTGAGCAGGGAAATCACTGACGATTATTAATTTCCTTCATTAAGCAGTTGAATTAAGTTTTGTGTATTTTGGCCCCGCGGGGTTACCTTTTGCTGAGCCATTAATGCCTAACTTATAGGAATACCTGAATGCTAACACGCGTGTGCGTTAATCTAAGCCAGTTAAATTTATTTCAATGCATTGGTAATATTATACTTACTTTAGTCTATAAAATTTTATACACGTTGAGTAATATTTTGTCACTTGTAATGGTCTATTGAAAAATTTGAAAATTTGAAAATTAGAAATGTTTATTAGGAGAGTTTTCTCAACTAATACGCCCTCAACTAGACGCCATACAAAATTTAAAATGTCGAATTAATGTCAATTAATTGTAGAAAACTATGTATATCTTTAAATTTATATAATGAATATTTTTAAAATTAAATTAAATCAAATGCATATAAGAATAATTATTATACCTACATGGGACATCCCACATAGCGCTATATAATTCCAAAGCGAGCAAAGCTTGTATTATGGATACCAACAACTGTTATACATAATTAAATATCCTTCATAATACATACATAGATATTTTACACCTAAACACGGAACAAAATTAAATAGACAATACGTTCCTTCCTGCACACAAATATTTGTCCCGGGCGAGAATCGAACCCGCGGCTCTTGGCTCCACAGTTACGAGTCTCTAACCACTTGGCCAATTGTTCAGCCTAATTTACTTATTTTTTTCTTTCTTACGTCTATAAATGTTATGAACTGTACTTACTTTTTATCTTGTCCTTGTTCCCCACGTGACAGGCTTTGCCTAGTTTATATTATATATGAATATCGTCGTAAGTTTTATCATCACTAGTTTTTCCCCAGAAACGACAACCAAATCAAGCGACAAAACTCTAAAACGTTTGATTTTTGTGACAAAAAAAAAGTATCATAAGTCGTTCTTGATTGAATTGGGGTAGTCAATTTTCTCACTTCAATGTACAACCAGCGAAAAGAACTTTTCCTCCTTAAAGTATCTATCTGAAATGCGCTCACCGAGGGTACGAAGAGGGGGGGAAGGAGAAATGCGGGACGCGGGGCGCGGAAAAGGGAGCCAATAAAATGTTAATTGTGTGTTTGTCGGCGCTAATCGCTCGTGAACCTTGCCGACAATTCATTTTGTCCCGATATATCGGTAGGGCTTACTTACAGTGCCATACGCCATTTGTATTTTTTACCAGACAGCGGAGGGTAATGTTTTTTCAGTGTACCTATGTATATATGTATGTATGTATGTTTGTTTGCCTGTTTCTTTGGCATGTTTAGATTCTTCTTAACTGTGGGAGTGACATAGGTGTATCATAATATTTAAATATGGTCTCTACCATAGTCTCACGAATCAAAAAATTTGGGAGTATAAAAAAGATTTTTGTAATAAAATGATAAGTTCATATCGGCGACCTCAATTCAAAGATAGGAATCTAGTCACGTATCCATTATTTCACACAGTAATTTATGAAACAAACAACCTTTTCGCTGATCTCTTCAATTCGTTGAAGCTCAACCAGAATCGTATATGAACTTTGGAATGCACCTATTTATTTTATTCTGTTTGACTCAATGCACGCAGAACATAAACTGTCAAGACAATCAAGACAAAACAAACAGGTTTCAGTCCGCGAGGTCCTCGCACGCCAGCCTTCACCCCCGCAAATTTGCATTTGACAGTTTCGATACTGTGAAGTGACATTTCTAACTCTGTTAAAACCAAACACTGCTGTCTTTATTTACTCTATGGTTTGTGTTTGCAGATATTTAAATTACATTTATATTATACATAAAAATTGAATTGTATAGACATAAAAATGTGACGCAAACGTAAATAGGTTTGTCAAAGATTTATATCATTTTAGATAGCAAATAAGTCGTTCATTCCTTTCCCATACATCTTTGCTTTGTTATGATATTTTTTTTAACGTATACTTCACAACAACGTCTAGGCCCCAAACTAAGCATTTTGGGTACCAAGCGAAGACACCACATACATATAACAACCAAGACCCGGTACCAGTATCAATACTCATCATATAAATACTGACCCGACCTGGGATTCGAACCCGGGACGTCCAGCTTCGTAGGCAGGGTCACTACCCACTAGGCTATGCGGTCGCCTATGATGTCGCATTTTAGAGTTTAGGTTAAGAAATCTGTCTTAAGTATGCTACATAGGTACTGCATACTTGAAGAGGACAGCGTAACCGTCTACATGCCAACTCTATTCTACTCTAATGATCTGTGGTTTACAGTACTGGCATTCACACAAGGCCATGGGAAATCGCGATTAACAAAATGGCCATGGTTACCACTGTTTCTGTGGATAGCTTCGCATTAACAATAGAATACCTACGTGTACCTTTAATTTCAGTTATCTTCCTAAATGCAGAATATCCACACTGACTAATAAGTAAGCCTGTATCACAGACAAGTCAACCTTATAGACCACGCTTTGACAGGGAGTAGCATTCGCCAAGGCTATGTAGTGACACTACATAACTACGTCTCTTGTGAGCGGTCAGTGAGTCTGCTCTGAGTCAGTCTGCTCTGAGCGTTCGCCCCGCGCGGACGTTTCACTGTGCGCCCGCTGCCCACTCGGTTTGTCGACTAGTTAGGCCGCCTTTTGGCTTCCCGACTTCTTGATATTCGTGTCGTGGTCATCGCTACGGCACTTGTGCCGATAGCATTTTCAAGTTTTAGTGATAAGCTAGTGTTTATTTTAGGGCCGATAACGTCGCCGCAACTAGCCCCCCGCCCCGCGGCGACGCTACCGTCACCGTTTTTATTAGTGAGTAATTCGTTTTACCGCTTATAGTTCCGGTGAAGTCGTGGAAACAGGCCGGGTCGCGACATCACCGACCGCACAGGTCGTGTGTTACGTTACACACGATCTGTGGCCGCTTTCACTTACCTACGTCGCCCGTGTGACGTCAGGTATTCTTAGAATCATTGTGCGCCGCCTCGCCTCGCCCATTGTTTTCACGACCTTTGCGCTCTACCGCCGGCCGTTAGCGGCCCATTGTTTTGTGCCAGGTACGGACCGACACCTGGTTTTTTTTTTTTTTTTCAGTAAGTCCTATTCATTTATTTATTACTTTGTTATTTTGTATTTTACTTTAAACAACATCTCAACTAATATTTGCCTTTTAAATTTATTTTAAATAGTAAATTTTTTTTTTCAAATATTATCTTTTATGTAGTCGTACTACTTGTCAACTAAAAAAATGGAATGTTGCCTCCAGGCGATGGAGGCTCGCTTCCGTGACCTGGAGAGCAACCTATTAGCTTTCCTAAACGAAACGGGTCAAAAAGAGGAATTTAAATCCTTTCTCAAGCGCCGCGCCGCTCCGCTGCCCGATTCGCCCGCGTCCCCGGACCCACCACAACTAGACGACAATGATGTCACTTATGACAAATCACTAGTGCCCGACGCGATGGAGGTTTCCGAGGCCCCTCAGGCCGCCTCAAAGCGCCCATTGAACGTTGATGATAACTCGTCTGACTCGGAAGCAGACGAGTTTCAAAAAGACCCGGCTGCAGTCCGCCGCGAACGAAAGAAGGCGCGCCGCCTCGCTCGAAACGCCGCGCTCCCGCCCTCTCCCAACCCCGCGCCCGCGAGCGCCACCACCCCTGCCTCCGCGCCTACCGCATCTCAAGCGGCCGCCACACCCCACTCTCTGCCCGCCCCAGCGCCCTCTGCGCCCACCGCTCATAAGCCCATCCCTCCCCCCGCTGGCAAATCACCGCCTCCCATTATCTTGAGGGACAAAAGTAAATGGACCCACGTGTCCTCAGTCTGTGGCGCTCGCCACATTAGCTATAATAAAGCCGTGAACACCACGGAAGAAATTCGCATCACCCTCAGTGATAGCGAATCCTATAGAGCCCTGTCTCGCTTCCTCATTGAAGCGAAAATTCAATTTCATACGTTCGCGCTTGCTGAAGAGCGCAAATTAAAGGTCGTGCTTCGCGGTATTCCCGATGAAGTTGACGACAATGTAATTCTGGAGGACCTTAAGTCCCAAAACTTCCCCGTCGTGGCAGTCCACCGCCTACATAGGCGCGATGGCTCTTCTCTGGGCCTAGTACTTGTCATTTTGGAAAAAAATGAGACCAGCAGGCTTATTTTCCAAAATAATATCCGCGTCGCTAGTCTCTCTGGCATACGGGCCGAACCTCCTCTCCGTCGCGGCGGCCCCGGTCAATGTCACCGCTGTCAACTTTATGGCCACGCATCTATCAACTGCAACGCGAACCCGCGTTGCGTGAAATGCCTCACACCACACTTCACGTCAGAGTGCCCACGTGATAAGTCAAAGGACGGACCACCCGCGTGTGTCCTATGTAATCAAACCGGCCACACGGCTAACTATAGAGGATGCCCTAAAGCACCTAAATTTTCACCGCCGCCAGTGCGTCGTCAACCCGCACAAAGGCAATGGGCTCCGGCAGTCCACAACACTACCCATTTCCCGGCGCTTATCCAAAGGCGCCCGTACCACAGCGGCCCTACCGCTCCCCCGACCCTCCACCCCGCCGCACCTGCGACGGCGTGGGGACCTAAATCAACGGCGGCGGCCACCTCGGCTGCTCGTACCACCGGGCCCGTGCCCAACAAACCTCTAAAAGATGCGAGCTCGTTCCTCGCGAATTTAAATATTATTAAAGCGGCGATAGCCGAAGTTTCTGAAGATAACGTCGCCGCGCTGGCTTCAGAAATTTCGAACAGTAAAAACATTAAGGACAAAATGACTGCCCTTAGTCGTTACCCTAACGTTGTCAAATCCCTTTATTAAATTTAATTCACTAACTAAATCATATTAATTAATTTAATTAAACGTATTTTATTCCAATGGGTGCACCCGTGTGCGCACTAGGCACTCGCGCTGGACGACATAAACCGAGTTCGGTCTCGATTATGTCGTTCAACGCGCGTGGCCTTAACACAAATTTTATTGAGTTAGGTGAATGTGCGTCTGAGTACACCGTAGATATCATATTAGTCCAGGAAACCTTTTTATCAAATAAAAGGCCCAGGGCCTGCAAAATTAAAAATTATAATTTACTTAGAACGGACCGCGAACGCGGAAGGGGCGGGGGTACCGCGGTGTATTTTAAACGCTCGCTGTACTGTTGCCCTATCGACGCGCCCTCTCTTATTAACGTAGAGGCGACAGTGTGCAGATTGGCTATGACCGGTCACGGGACCCTTATCATAGCCTCTGTGTACCTACCGCCGACTAGTGAGTTGCTCCGGAGCGACATAGAAGCCCTTCTCGCCCTTGGAGATTCCGTTCTCTTATTCGGCGATCTTAATAGTAAACACACAGATTGGAACTGTGTGGCCACCAATATGAACGGCCGCAGGCTATCGGTCCTAGCCGAGGCCCTTAATTTAGACATAATCGCGCCACTTACACCGACGCGATTTCCCGATAATAATACTCATCATCCAGAAATTCTGGATTTCGCAGTTCTTAAAAACGTGGCGCTGAAACTGAGTTCTATCGAGACGCTTCACGCCCTGAGCTCAGATCACCGGCCCGTTCTCATGAAATTGGGTTCACCGGAAAATCCGCCGGAGGACCCCAAATTCATCACCGACTGGGATAAAGTCCAAGCCGCGCTCCAAAAAATCGATACCCTCGATCTTAATAAAATCCCATCGGAAATTAATTCCAATAATGATATAGATTTAGCTATAGGGGCTCTTACTGAGCACGTTCAAAAAGTGATCGCGGACTGCTCGCGGAAGGCGCCGGCGGCTAAACCCCGCCTGAACCTGCCGCCTGACGTGCGCGAACTCATAAGAGTCAAAAACGTTGCTCTGCGCCGCGCGAGCGCATATCCCACGCCCGAATATAGGTCACGAGCGCGCGCCCTCCAACGCCGTGTGAGAGCGCGCATAAGTGAGTTACGTAACGAACAGTGGAACGACCTTATGGAAGGCATTAAGCCAACCCATAAGGCCTACTGGAGTGTCGCCAAAGCGCTCCGTTTAGACGGACACGCCGCGTCCCCCCCACTTAAGAAACCAGATAGCTCCCTCGCGTTCGACGATAACGAAAAAGCTGACTGTCTTGCAGATAGTCTTGACGCCCAATGTTCAATAAGCACACTTCCGTGCGACCCCTCTCACGTAGCCTACGTCGAAAACGACGTACGCAATCACGCGGCCCGTCCGCCCTCAGCGGACCTTCCCCCAGTCACTTGTGAGGAAATTAGTAAACATATTAAGGAGCTTAAAAACAAAAAAGCTCCGGGTCTCGATGGCATCAATAACAAAGCACTCAAATGCTTTTCTTTTCCATTAGTCGCCCTTCTGGCAACCATTTTCAACACTTGTTTCAAAAACTGCTACTTTCCACCGATCTGGAAGGAAGCCGTCGTAATCGGCATTCCCAAGCCAGGCAAACCTCGAGATCTTCCCACCAGTTACAGACCCATAAGCCTCCTCAAGGTTATGGGCAAACTCTACGAAAAAGTTTTAAAGACTCGTCTCTGCGATCATTTATTTGGAAAGGGACTAATCATAGACGAGCAATTTGGCTTTCGTCCCCGACACTCTTGCCCTCAACAAGCTCTCCGCTTAGTTGAATACATATCTTCCGGTTTCAAACGGAAAGATAAAACCGTAGCAGTATTTTTCGACGTAGCCAAAGCTTTTGACAAAGTTTGGCATGCAGGCTTAATATACAAGCTGCATAAACTTGAAGTCCCAGATAGATTAGTTTTTATAATCCAAGACTATCTCACCGACCGACAATTCGTCTATAAACACGAGAAATCACTCTCAACGCGGAAAACGTTAAAAGCTGGAGTCCCGCAAGGCTCCACTCTCAGCCCGATACTGTACTCAGCGTATACCAACGATATTCCGTTGCCGCGCAACGGAGTCCAATTAGCACTGTTCGCCGACGACACAGTGCTCTATTTTCGCGCGCGCGTTAATAGTCATATCGCTCCTAGACTTCAGTCCTCTATAGACGAACTCACGCAGTGGTTTCGCCTATGGAGGATTGAACTAAATCCGGACAAATCCGCGGCCATCTGTTTTCGCCATTCCAAAGCGAAAGACCCCTCACTCCTCCCAAAAAACATAGACTCACTGAAAATGTCCGGTGTCAATATTCCGTGGCAACATAGTTATAAATATTTAGGTATTACGCTTGACAAGCATCTGCACTTTCGCGATCATGTCAAACGTGTTAGCAAACTTGCCAAATTTTATATGGCCCGCCTGTCCTGTATGATAGGTAGCCGTAGTAAGATGTCGATGCGCAACAAGCGCACACTCTATGTGATGGCTATCAGACCGGTCATGACTTATGCATGCCCGGTCTTCGCTTACGCCAAAGAATCGATACTTAAACCGCTACAGGTCATACAGAACAGATTCTGTAGAAAAGCAGTAGATTCTCCTTGGTACGTTCGAAATAGTATACTTCACAGCGATTTCGACTTACCAACTCTTTCCAAGTACATGAAGGACGCGTCAGAGCGCTTCTTCGCCGCTGCGGTCGCGCACCCCAACCCGCTACTTTCGGCAGCGGCCTCTTACGAGCCCCCGCCCGCCACCCACTTTCTCAGACGTCCACGGAATGCACTAACAGATCCTCCTGACGATCTCACCACCGAGGTTGAGAGTCTCAGGAATGCAGGCAGATCAGACCTTCAGTCTGACATAGGCAAACAGTACCTAGCGCCCGATATTACCTAGTTAACGTAGCAAATCTGTTCGAATGGCATCTGAGCCTTGTTTGTTCACAGTCGGGCCGTCCAGCTCGAACTGCCCTCCATTGCCGAATTTTTAATTCGTAATTTTAATTTTAATCATAAGCCTACGAAACGGCGCCCTTAAGGCGCCGCCCGCCAATAGGCACTAACGCACCGAAGCATCCTCAATGCGTCCGGTCGTCGTTCATGTCAAATCCTATACGCTCTCCGGAGTATAGGTTGAGGAGTCGTTTAGCCGGTCGGGCTGCACCTTCTGTGTAGAAATCCCAACCCGGCACTATCTGCGCGGTAGGTCGGGTGCGCAGATGTCTGTAAGCAGATTCGGCCCTCACTAAACAAAAAAAAAAAAAAAAAAAGAGCGGTCAGTTGTAAGCACGTCGGAAGCCATTAAATCGTCAATTTTGAACGAGCCAATGAAAACTAGCCGACTTCTCCCCGCACCCCGCCACTTTTTGGCGATTTCGTTTTCGTACTGACGTTTATTAAAGCGTGGTCTATAGGTTGACTGGTCTGTGGCCTGTATATATACATAGTATGATCGAAAATATATTAAAAATTTTTTAATCTCTAGATACAATTACCATAATATCAGTTAAGCTAATTTAGAATTGAAGTCTTTGTTAATAATAGAGTAAGGTTTACATGATTCACAAGACCTGCAAGAAAGAGTGGCTTATTTTTTTTGTGACGGCGCTACACTATTACAAAACCTAAATAGATCAAAGCAATTTAATCCCAAGCGATTTGCAAGTTTAATACGTTGCTTGAAAGTTTATTATAAAACCTTACACAAATTAATTTTGAATAAATTATTTCATTTAAGAAGCTTAGTAGTGGCCACTGTAAGTTCACGTTGTATTAACAATGTTCTTAGTTTTGCTATATTTTAAGGAGTATTTAATGTATTTTCATAAATATACTAACTACGAATCGTCATTATATTAATTTCTTTGAACTTACCATAAAAGTACGAATCGACTAGACACCCTCTTCTGCGTTTACTGTCTGACCACACATACTATAGCTAGCTGGTGTTAGATGGGGAGTTTTAGTTTGAGTTTCAATGTGCAACGTTCTCGCGCGCCATTTTTCACCCCCGAGAAATCACGGTTTCACCCCCCACCCCCTAAAATTGCTTAATGTCACTTCGATACTGTGAAGTGACATTTATGACTCTATTATAACCAAACGCTCAGAAAACGCTGCTGTCACATTCATTTATTTTCATAAATCAATTAGGTACCATAACTTGCCTATCTCTTAATGTAAAAGAAAATGAAATTAAATAAGAATGATTTTGCTGTGCTTTTTACTGAACATTACACACTACTCCATGTCAAAACTATTTAGCATATTTTACGCGTAGGTACCATCGTTACTGTATTTCATCTCTTTTTAGACATTTTCCTCGCATTCTATTGACGTTTACTCGATTATAGTTTTCTCAAACTTTAAAAAAAATATTGTGGATTTATTTACGATAAACGCGCGGCATGTAAACCCAGTCATTGGCTCGCCACAATACGCGGAGAGGAGAAAAACACAATAATTGAGCGGAGTTGAGTTTATTAAACGCCCTGTGGTGTCACATCGTACCCCCCTTCCCAGTGCCCTTGCTGGAAGGGGGAATCCCCCCTTCGCACCATAATTACACAGCGAACTTTGTCGAGACACACTCCTTGATAAGGCTAACCGTGGTTAATGACTCTTAGATAACGGATACCTTTATTTTATCACAACACGAATCCAGTTAAACACGTTGTTGATATAATAATTATTTAATTAAGACTGATAGACAAATAAATAGATGTTTAAGTAAAAAACTACCTAGTAGGGGAGACGGAGTCAAGAAGATCTATGGCTGTATATATTTGAAAACACAAATATATCATATTAACATTTTTCATCATCTAGTTTCATAAGAAACATAACCGCATCAGTATTTATGTGGCGATCACAACACTTAATAAAAAAAAACCTCCACTTTTTATGGTTTTGCCCTGACCATACTTACGCCATATGTGTGGTAAAGCTTGTATAACACTGCCCATGAATTTAAATAAAGTAACACATCCTCTACACAAGAAATCGGTTTGTTCTGGTCTTTAAACTATAGAGGTAACTAAATTGGTTTTTTATTTAAAATAATAGTTGTTTAAATGTGTGCTCCTGAAGTCCTAAAAATGTGCCCCCTTTTATGTAGGGGTGGAAAAATTCTAAAAGTTTTGATAAGTGCAGTAGTTTTTTTTTTAAAGTTCTTTAAGTTTTATTCATGGACCTTTATCCCGACTAAAGCACCCTTCACTGTGCGTGCACATGGTCGGTTTTTTTAATTGAGAAACGCGAAATTTACCTTTTCTTACATATTTAGATCATTTAATAATAATAAATAATAATAGCGTAGGTATACATCACAACAATGTCTAAGCCCCAAACTAAGCATTAGCTTGTGTTTTGGGTACCAAGCGAAGATACCACATACTTACGACAACCAAGACCCGGTACCAGTATCAATATTCATCATAAATACTGACCCGACCTGGGATTCGAAAGCCGGGACCTCCAGCTTCGTAGGCAGGGTCGCTACCCACTAGGCTAAGCGGTCGTCGTTTTATTTAGATACTTAGCAACGTGAATATGTTGAACTACAATTTTATCTATTTGGATGTAATAAATTCATCAAAAGCGGTTGACAGTTTAAAAAAAAAATTGTTTTTGAGTTCTTGGATTCTAATTATATAGACGATCCAAATATTTTTTTAAAAATTATTTTCCAAGTGCCAAGTACTACCCCATCATAGAAATTCATATTGATATTATTTATACAATTTAAGATTCCTACTAATTTATTTTAACAAATTCGTGCTAGTTTTCAAACAATCTTTACCGTTTACTTTTTTCGTTCCTTGTGTATGACCCTGTGAATTCTACCGTGACCGTGGGAACCGTGGGAATTCTAAAAATTGCAAAACGAATTAATATTAATAACAAATAATAACACACACAATCACAACAACGTCTAGGTCCCAAACTAAGCATTAGCTTGTATTTTGGGTACCAAGCGAAGACACCACATACATATAACAACCAAGACCCGGTGCCAGTATTAATATTCATCATATAAATACTGACCCGATCTGGGATTCGAACCCGGGACCTCCAGCTTCGCAGGCAGGGTCGCTGCCCACTAGGCTAAGCGGTCGTCAAAATTGTAGGATGTTTCAGAATAACAGAAAAAGTACAAACAAGAAACATCTACTCTAGCACTCTCTGGCAACTTATAACTATCAAATAATTTAAGAAGCTGCTCTGAGACAGTAAATTCACATCAAATTCAGGCCAACCATTTTGAGGAAACATATACTGCGGCACCTTCTGGCGACTCATAACTACAAACTAATCTAAAAACCGTGTTCTAAGATGCTAAACTTACATCGAAATCAGCCCGGCCGTTCTGAAGAAACTAGAAGTGCAGCACCCTCTGGCGGCGTAACTGTAAACTAATCTAAGAACCTACTCTGTGGTACTAAGCTTGCATCGAAATCAGTGCAACTATTTTGAGAAAACATGTACTGCAGCGCCTTCTGGCGCCTTATAACTGTAAACTAATCTAAGAACCGTGCTCTAAGATGCTAAACCTCATCGAAATCAGCCCGGCCGTTCTAAAGAATCTAGAAGTGCAGCACCCTCTGGCAGACTTATCGTGTTTGTACTCAAACTTCATGTTTTAGCAAGATCTTGTGACTTCATGACCAAATTTTACAAAAGCTCATATGTTTGCAATTACTTGTCATAGACCAATCGTGTTCGTACTTAAAAACTTCGTGTTTTAGCGAGCGGTCAAACGTGTGATCAATCAAATCGATGGCGCCATCTTGGATTTCGAAATCACTATTAAATTTTAATTTAGAACTCTGAAGTTAGTCGGAAGTGGCTTAATGATCACTTTGCCATTATGATCGATACCGCTACCTTGGATTTCTCAATCGCTGTTAAATGAATTCAGACCCCTAAAGTTAGTCAGAGATGCGTATATTGATGTGCAAAGTTCAATATGGCGGCCACTTTTTTTCAATTTTGATCACAGATTCGTGTTCGGAGTCAACACGGACCGTTAGATGTCGATTTTGGAAGCAATCGGTTCAGTAACTAAAAATTTTTAAATTACGGCCTTTTTTTTCAATTTTGATCACAGATTCGTGTTCTTCGTCCACGCAGACTCTTAGGTGACGATTTTGGAAGCAATCAGTCTAGTAACTAAAAATTTCAAAATGGCGGAAACTTTTTTTTAATTTTGATCACAAATTTGTGATCGGAGTCAACAGGACTACTACAGGATTTTGAAAGCAATAAAGTAGTGTATGTAATTTTTGACCAATTATTTTTCATACTTGTGAAGTTTCAATAAAATATGTTCAGCAGTTTTGAAGATTATCTCGAATAGACAGTAAGACGCACATACAGACAAAAAATATCAGGATGTCATTTTTGATCACCTCTTTTTCATATCTGTTAAGTTTCATTGATATCAGTTCAGCCGTTTTGGAGATAAGCTGAAACAGACAGACAGACTGTACGATGTTATATATGTAAACCTTTCACATGATTGGACTATCAAATACAAAAAGAATTTTTCAAATCCGACTGGTAGTTCCAGAGACTAGCGCGTTCAAACAAACTAACTAACTAATAAACAAATGAACAAATAAACTCTTCAGCTTAGAGATCATTATAGATCTCTTTTGAAATGAAATAGAGGTTATATGGACCACTTCTTATTTTAGCTCCCGTTTAGCTCAAATTAGCATTTTCCGCTTTTTCCTGAATGAAACGAAACCATGTAAAATTCTGAAAAAGATCTCGTAAGCACTTGGCCGGTTTTTCTTTGACTTGGTCACTTTATATCGTGCTTCACAACTTTATTACAATTCACAACTGTTGTATTCAATAGCTACAAATTAATCCTAATAATGTTATAAATATAAAAATTTAGGTATCACGTGTTTAGGTATTTGACAATCAATGGTAACGAGCTACGTGTCAACGTGATTTTTCGCATAGATATCGCATAGATATAGAGCTGGAGAGGGACACAGGCTACTTTTCATGCCGGAAAAAGGCACGTTTTCTGTGGTATATGTAATCTTCGTTTGAAAAAACGGATATTAATGAAATTTGGTACACGTTTTAAAAATTTCACAATGTCCCTTCAGCGATCGCAATACAACTGTGTAGACCATGTGGGTAAAGTCGTAGGCGGAAGCTAGTAGCACATTTTTTTTAATATAGAAATGAAACACATACGATGAAAGAACACATTTATTAAACTCTCTTGTCGCTTTATATGTTAAATCTATGGCGTGAGCCGCTTTGCACTGTTATCATGCGTTTCAATTCGCTTATTCTCTAGCGACACTTACAATGTCTCTGTTGGTACCGAGAATAACTAATGATTCACGTAAAAAAATTACACCGTCGCTAACGCATCAACATCATCCCGTGTCTCTCCACTGCAGGATATAATCCTCTCTCAAGGCTCACCCATGGTGCTTCAGGTCATCTGTCCACCTAGCCGGGAGGCGTCCAAAGCATCGCTTCCCAGTACGTGACCTCACCTCGAGAACTCGTCTACCCCATCGGTTATCAGTTCTACGGAAAATATGACCGTCCCATTGCCACTTCAGCTGGCTGATCGTCGTTGTCGACGGATTTCAGTGTTTCTGATTTTATCCATCAAAGAAATACCGAGCATAGCCCGTTCCATAGCTCGCTGAGCGACTTTAAATTTGAGAACTAGTCCTGTCGTGAGAGTCCATGTTTCGGAACCGTACGTCATTGTAGGTAGGACGCTAGCGTATGTCGACACTTGAAAGTATCACTTTATGGTCGTGTGGGCGACATATTGTGAAAAAAAATAGCTTAAATACTCTTCAGTATATGATCTAAGTGTCGTGATAGCCCAGAGCACAACGAACCTGTCTTAAATTTATAAGGCCCCACAGGGCCATGGTTCGAATCCGGGCGTGTACCAATGAGTTTTTCTGACTTAAGTACACAATATCACTGACACCGTGCTTCGGAGGGCACGTTAAGCGGTCGGTCCGGGACGCTGTCAATAGATGGCGGTCGATACAGTTCCCAACCCGCAGTGGAGCAGCGTGGTGGACTTAAGCTCCAAGCCCCCTTTTCACCCTGGGGGAGGCCTAAGCCCCTGCAGTGGGGTAAAAATGGGCTGATGATGATGATGATGATGTTATGATCTATGGTTTAGGTGTAGCTGTCAACCTGTGTCAAATTTATTTCTTGAAGCCACTTGAATCTCATGATAACAGTACTGGACCTATTTTTAGTATTTACACTTAATTAATAATTACACGACCTTAATATTTACAATTTTTAGTTATTTATTATTTATTAAACACTTATCATATTAATGGCGGTTTTAATTAAAAACCGTCATTTCACAGGAATTTTATTGCTAAGTTATTTGTAAACATTTCAAAGTTTTCTCAGAGGGGTATCAAAATGTAAAGAGAGATGAATTAGCGTTGTTTTCGGTCCACCAAACTGTTACCGAAATAATTAATAATGACCAACAGCTTACAATTAATGCGTTGTAATTAATGTGTCTAAGAAATTGTGAATTTCATGGTCATAATATAAATTATAAATGAAAACATAAAAAGAAATCAAACAAGTACCTGTAGGACTCACTCTCTGAAGGTTCCGTACAAACCCAATTATGTATACCAGATGTTCAGCTGAACGCAGTCCAATCTTATGGATCATGTAGAGCTTATCGAACTATACAAAAAGTTTTAAGTGAGCAAGTGGCGCAAGCAAACGGTTACCGAGAAAAACATGTTTAAAGTTGAATTACGTTCAGCCGAACACCCCGTACCTATACAATAAACCGTGTGTTTGGCTGGAGCTTGCTGAAATAAACAATAAGTGTCGAGTGCACAGATGGCGCAGTAACTGACGGTTACTGAAAAAAAAAACTTTTGAAATTTCATGTTTTATATCATACTTTATTCACTTTCTGTTTAGTTCCGTAAGCTCTACACGCTCTATAAGTTTGGACTACGTTCAGCTGAACACCAGGTTGTAGACAGTTCACTCATCCCGGGAATCGAGAGTATCAACGATTGCTAGTAAGATATCGGTCGGCTTAAAAAAAAACAAACAAAGAATTGAAATGTATTTGATAAAGTATAACTTCAAATAACTATTTTCCGATTTTGCGAAGAACTTTGCTTCTTGTCTTCCCAGGATTCCACCTCAACGGGTGGTACTCTATTGTGACTAGTGAGGTTGCGAATACCAAAATATATTATACTTATACTGTGGTTTTATTTTTTATTTTGTTGACTTCGAAGAATTTTTTAAACGTCCAGGGGAATGTAATATACCATGTTCGGCTGAACGTAGTCCAAAGCGTGTAGAGCTTACCGAACTAAACAAAAATAATAAAGCTTTGAACATGTTTTTCTCTGTAACCGTTAGTTTACGCCATCTGCTTACTTAAAACTTTTCGTTTAGTTCGGTAAACTGTACATGCTCTGTAAGTTCGAATGACGTTTAGCTGAACACCTGGCATTTTATACGCTTGAAGCATCAACTTCACAAGGAATACTATTGACTTCCAAATTTTCTATCTATGCAAATTAATAAAATTGAAACGTTTGTGATGTCAAAACAAAGACTTTTATAATGCTCGTATGTTTATTTACACGTAATCAAAACCAAAAGAAGCGTTTTTTTTTTTTAACTTTCGTCTGTCACTTTGTTTAAAAGTTGTGGGCGTCCGCTAGTTGTTAATACGAATTTACCTCTTTTTATATTTTGATATGTCTATGGTTTTTCTAGAATAAAAAAAGTTAATAAACAAATACTTTTTGATAAAAAACCTGATAAAAAAAATTCTGGTTTAAAAGTGGTACATATTAAAGTTTTTAGACGGTACACCTACTTAAGAAGAGACTGTATGTGTGAACGCCAATTCAAGCGCTCGTTCTACAAAATGCTAATTATAGAAATTTCGTGATCGTTTAAGAGCATTTGTATGGGAGTTCACGCGTACAGCACCTACTTAAGTATCGTTCGTACAGATGCTATGTTAAACTTTCCATACTCCATGTATTTACATAGGTTTTGATTTATATTGATCATTGATATCATAATCATTGACGACCGCTTAGCCTAGTGGGCAGCGACCCTGCCTGCGAAGCTGGAGGTCCCGGGTTCGAATCCCAGGTCGGGTCAGTATTTATATGATGAATATTAATACTGGCACCGGGTCTTGGTTGTTATATGTATGTGTTGTCTTCGCTTGGTACCCAAAATACAAGCTAATGCTTAGTTTGGGAACTAGACGTTGTTGTGATTGTGTGTTATTAAAAAAAAAAAAGGTATAGTGTCTACATTTTCAAAAGTTTGTCTATTTATTTAGCATTAATTTCTTCATGCCGTTCTTTCAACGACAGTTATGTTAATGTACCTAATGTCAAGTATGCGTAGACAATAACAAAAGTTGTAAATATTTCTTTAAATGGATTCAGTTTACTTAAGTAGCAGTCTGTCTAATGACGAGTTAACCCTTCGAATGCGCAAACGAAAGGTCATTCACCTTTGGCATATTCCGCTCGTGCAACATTTTTATCTTCCACGTGGACTGACCGTGATCTGTGCTGAAGTTGTTTCTTTTGTCCCGAAAAGGGCTAACTGAAAATCAGTGTTGTGGACGCGATCACACACATCTGCAGCGGGTGCTGAGACAGCTTCTATCATGGTCGCGGAGACCTTCTTTTTGTGTTTTAGTTATTTGTACTTGTCTTTGTATTATATATTTGTAGCCGTGATTAAATGTATTTCTTTCTTTCTTTCAAATAAGAAAAAGGTGTCAAATGATAAATATAGGGACTGAATACATTACTTGCTTGTCTTTTTGAGGCGAACAGAATGGTAACCGGTGTGGTTACCCAATTAAAGCTTTTTGTAAACGCATATTTTCATCTATTTTTACAACCATTATGACAAACTATTACATTTTATTAATAGAAAGTAATAATATAAGTTTTAAAGTACAGGCCAATTATTAAAAATCCTAATTAAATATGAATAACTTTGCTTTCAATCAACAGTTTCTAATTAAACTCTCACAGACATTTTACTTTGTTGGGATGGAATATATCGAAAATTATTTTAAGTATACGTAGTTACAGTCCTGTGAAACTGTTGTTGTACGTATGAAAATAAACGTACCTACCTAGACTCGACAGATTCTTCCCTCATCACTCACGTACGTATACACCACTTACGACTCACTAGATATTGCTTTACAAACATTCCAAATGGAAATATTAAAAAAAATGGTTTTTAATAATACAAGGCGAGTATATACTTTTAAATTACAGTAGAGGTCTGCATTTTGCGGTGGAACTGATTCGCAACCATATCGAAATCATTATTTTTAATTGTGCCCACTGTCAAGCTTTTCAATGATTTCTAATGAAATATGTTTTAAGTAACTATTCCAAACATCTAAGCAGTGCCCTAAGTGCTTTATTAGTTGTAGCACCAAAAACATAAATAAGTATTGTATAAATATAAAAATATTTCTAATGTCATATCGAATTCTTCGATATATGGAATATTTACATGCGATTTTATTCTAAGGATAGTAGTCAAAACGATGCGACTGCGACCCGACAGGACTGCGACAGTTGACTGCGACCCTGTACTGCGAAGTTTGCCATAAGATTAACGATTTTATTACGGCGATGATAAACGTTATTATTTAAATGACGATTACAACTGTGAATAACTGATCAGGTATTACCAAATTTCGTAGAACACACACGTAACAGCAAGTCTGTTAGTTGGAAACATAATCTTCCCCTTTGCGCACAATCATAACCTGGGACACAGCCACAATTAAAAAAGAAAAAACAATTAAGAAAAACATATATTTAAATAAAATAAACAGAGAGGAGTTTCTTGCCGGTTCTTCTCCTCCTAGTTTTTGAACCGGTACCTAATCAATTTTTACGACTTTCAATAAGTGTGTGCAAACATCTTATATTGAATAAAAACTTTTTGAATTTGAATTTGAGTCAAACTGTGCTATCATGAATATGAGAAAACACTAATTTTCATATAAGTCAAGTCGTTTGTGTAAATAAAGGATAACTACACCATAAGATGACACACCATCATCGCTACCTGCAGGCTGCATAATGGGCTTAAACCAAAATTTTATATATTTCTTCCAAAAATATAAACCAACCTGTACCTTTTTCTTGAAATAACAAAAATTTAAGTATGCTATTTTTTAGTAATTTATTTCATAAAATCTGTCTGCCTAAAATTTGTATCCCAGTGACGTCATCTGGACAGATTTTTATTGTTTGCTTTATCAAAGACTAAATAAGTTCATATTATATTGATTGATTCATGCGAATTACAATTGTATTTGATATAGTGACCAACCTAATTTGGTTTTTGCTTTTTGTTTTTATCGTGGCAAGCAACGGAATAAGCTCCACTATCCAGATGTGACGTTAGGTGAATTTTCATAAATATGTATCCACTTTAAAATTTGGCCAAACCCCATTCGATTCTACGGACGAAACCGGCTACATATATCCTGACGTGTTTACTCCTTATATATTTGCTTTATATGCATGAATGATATTAATCATTATGATGACAGAGCAGTTGTGTGACGTTCTCGTAGTTCAATCCGTCGCTCCTGTCAGGTCACAGGAATGGAAGATACAAATAGTCTCATTTTAAGATGTATGGATACTAAAACAGTATTGACTCCAATGGGCAAAATCGCTGTCGCGCGTTTAGAATTACCACTATTAGGTAAGAACTATTTTTACACAAATTATTTTTAATACATATTTACATTCAAGGACTTTCGTTTACTACTAAAAGTTTATCTAGTCACGCATAGTAAGTACACCACAAACTTTTTTTATGTTCTGTTAACACTTTCATTAGACCATTTGCAGGCCCTTGAGACTTTCGACGTGTTCTTTAGCTTTCATCCGAAGTGCAGCTATGGATGAAGAACGAGGGTCGTGGCTTGGCGGCACGGGAACGTTAGGTGGTGCTTGAGCGGGAGGAGGCGCGGGTGCGGGTGGCGTGAGATAGCTGGGATAGCCAGAAGGTGGGTGGCTTAAAAAACCGGGCAACGCCGACAGCAGTGGTGGCGCCAGCCAAGGGTCGACTGGCAGCGCCAATCCACCACCCAGCCGTGACAAACCCACTCCTCCCATCCCAGCCACTCCGCACCCATAGTCTGATAGTCCTAAACGCGCCGCTTCCATCTTCTCCTGCCGTCTCCATTTTGCGCGACGGTTTTGGAACCACACCTGGAACAAAAGCGAGTGGCACGTTAACACCTGAAAGGACGTTTCTGGAAACCAGTAAAATGATTGAATCCTTAATATACCAGGTGAATTCTTTCATTATCTGTCAAGTTTTAATATTATTATGATCTTTGGTGAAAACAATGAAATACGTGTTTTCTTTTAGTATCACTCAGTACTAAAATATTGAAAGACGGAGTCACATCATTATCAAATTACCGTGGCGATGCGTGGGCGACTGACAAGTGTGTTGTTGGTCAGCGGCCGCCAGCGGGATATCCTCCGCGTTCCCTTCGTATTCGCACCTTTCTAATGCTTAGTATGTGTTAGATAATGTTTCACTTAGTACCTACTCTGTATTGATATTTATTTTGCAAAAAAATATTTTAAGTTTTTAAGAAATATGTAATAGAAGGGAAATATTGCTGAGTTATGAAAAAAATCAACTTTATGAAACGCCAATCGATTTCGCTCATAATCGGTGAAGATCTCGTGTTTTTTTTTACACGTAACACAAAAAAGTAATAAATTTAGTGGAATTGAAAACCTCCTTTTTATTAAAATCACCAATGCTATAAAATATTCTATTTACACACTTTTTTGCGCGTCATATAAAATTTCACATTATAATTAAAATCCCAAAAATATATTTAGTTATAATTTTTTGCCGCAATAGTTGCGTAAATATATTGCGCAATCAAGCTATCTTTATGCAATACAATAGCTCCAAGCCTCCTCACCCTGAGGAGGCCTCTTCACCCTGAGGGGAGGCCTAAGCCCCTGCAGTGGGACATCATGGGCTGGTGGAATGGAATGGAATCAATTGTGTGGATCAATATTGAGCATCGTTCTTTAATATGCAATGTCGTGAGCAAAATCCACCCATAAGAAGCAAAAGCAAGTACGGTTTACGAGGTGCGGGGGTCGTAACAACGAGACTGCAGTTTAATAAGGGCTTAGTGTGAAATGATATATTCATGGGGTGGGAATACGATGTTCGTGACGCCCACGATTTGAGTGAGTCGCGCGACGTCGCGGGTCAGCGGGGCGGGGGAAGGGGAGAACAAACGACAAGGCGACATTAAAATCAAATGTAAAAATGTCGTTTGCGCTTGTAATGATCGATACCGAATCGTTTGACTTTCACTTGAAAATATTATTCAAAAGTTTCATGATTTATGGATCTTTTTAAACTTTTTTGTAGTTTTTTGTCATATGTTTGTACCTAAGTGTGATCCAAAAACTACATCGACTTCTGCATGCACAACTTATCAGAGGCCAGCTCTCTCCCATGAGTCAAACCGAGTTAAGGTTGCATTTCAATATATTAGGTCTAAAACATTATTGACGACCGCTTAGCCTAGTGGGTAGCGATCCTGCCTACGAAGCTAGAGGTCCCGGGTTCGAATCCCAGGTCGGGTCAGTATTAATTTGATGAATATTGATACTGGTACCGGGTCTTGGTTGTTATATATATAAAAAAAAAAAATATTTATATATGTATATATAATAAAGAATATTTAAGTATGTATATCAGTTGTCTAGTAACCCATAACACAAGCATAATACTTGCTTACTTTGGGACTAGATGGCTCTGTGTGGGAAGTCCCATGTATTATTATTATTATTATTATTATATAAATACATAAGAGAAGCAAATCTGTGTATTGCAAAAAAATTATCATAACACCACCCCTTTAGAAGTTTCGAAGAAGCATATTTATTGCACCACCCCCTGGTGGCTATTGAACGTAATAGTCTGAAGACTAGCTTTGAGGTATAGCGTAAATAAATTAGACAGCAGTGTTTGGTTTTAATAGAATCGGAAATGTCACTTCACAGTATAGAAACTGTTAAACGCAATTTCACGGGGGTGAAGGCTGGCGCGCGGGGACCAAAACTGACGGGAAGAAGACCGGGGACTGAAACCAGACTGAAACTCGCCATCTCGCCAAACGGGTACACCAGCTAGCTAGAGTAGGAGTGGTTAGACGGTAAGCACAAATGAATGAAATTCTAGTTTATTCGTATTTTTATGTATTAATCAATATAATACAAAAAACCCAATCCCAATTGGAGCAGCCGTTTCAGAAAATTATCAACTGCAGCGCCATCTGCCAAAACTGTACAACAGATTTAAGAAACTGCTACGAAGTGATACCTGTGTAATACACAAAAAACTACCAAATTACCACCTGTTTTAGAGAAACATTTTTATTACAGCGCGCCCTGACGGCCATTATCCGTGAAACACGTCTAAAGGAACCTATGTATGTGACACCTATGTAGTATAAAAAACCGCATCGAAATTGGTCCAGCAGTTTTTGTGGAAAATGATAAGACATGTGCACAAACAAACACATACACAAATAAACAAAACCTTTTACCCCAAACATGTGCCCAAACGCATAATTATAGGCTGTTTGTTAGAGATATTTGAACTTTAATATCTACATTTTTAAAATTACTGACATCCCTAGGTGTATTAGTCATGTGGCAGCCCTGTATCGCGCTATGACGTATGGTGTCGGTCGGTGCCGGGCCGTGTCGCCTCCCCAACGTTATGTTATCATAAAATTCTCGGATTGTTAAAAAGGTGTGCAGTCGAACGCTTTCTATTAAATAATGGGCAGGTCTGTGACACATTATACATGAAATACAAGCTTTTGTCTCCATAAGCCTTGAATCCCATCATAGCCTTCGACAAGGATAACAGTACTCAACGTCATTTTCCATCCCTTCAACTCTGTGCAAATTTCCATCCCTTCATCCCTTCAGCTCGACTAACTACCGAGTTTAAATTGTAAAGATATGTCTACCCTAACATTTACGCGATACCCTGACTTTCATCTCAAGTGTTCGCAGTTCTAGAAAAAAATTAAAGCTAAAATCTGTAAGAACCATAGACACGGCATCGCAGTTAGGTACGTAAATAGACCACCATAGTGTGAGAAGGAATATCTAAAGAGTTCCCTACGCCAAATAAATCTGTGCGGAAAAGAAAACTATACCAAAACCATTACTAAACTTTAACCCAGCGTAAGCGCGTATTAGGTTTTTTTTTTACGTCTGTCAACTTTCTTCTTCTTTTCCTTCTGGTCTTCTTTTATCAGATTGTTGATGTATTTTATAACGGTTTCGTAAACAGTTTATTGATTGTCATGTCAGCTTTCGGAATAACCCCAACAAATAAGTTTTTTTAAATAAGTAGGTATGATTTATTGTATCGATTTGGGAAGCTTCGTCGTCTGTTCTCGACGCCACTGCCACAATGTCTGAAGACCAAGGTCTTCAACCAATGCGTCCTACCTACAATGACGTACGGTGCCGAACCATAGACTCTCACGGCAGGACTGATCCACAACTTTAAAGTCGCTTAGCTTGCTATGAAGCGGGCTATGCTCGATGTTTCTTTGATGGATAAAATCAAAAACACTGAAATCCATCAAAGAACCAAAGTTATCGACATGGCCGAAGCGATCAGAAAGCTGAAGTGGCATGGGCCTGTCACATTTGCCGTAGAACTGATAACCGATGGGGTAGACGAGTTCTCGAGTGGAGGCCATGTACCGGAAAGCGAAGCGTTGGACGCCCCCCAGCCAGGTGAACAGATGACCTGAAACACTATACCGGAAGTAGTTGGATGCGAAAGGCGGAGGACCGTGTATGGTGGCGAGTCTTGGGAAAAGCCTATATCCTGCAGTGGAGATACACGGGCTGATGATGATGATTGTATCGATGACTGGTTGGCCGAGTGGTTAGAGACCCTAACTGCGGAGCCAAGGGTCTCGGGTTCGATTCCCGTTCGGGGCAAATATTCGTTTGCATGAAAATGTCGATCTATTCTGTATTTGGGTGTTAAAAAAATATCATTATATGTACATGTTATAAAGATTATTTAAGTATTTATGTCAGTTGTCTGGTATCCATTAGTACAAGCTTTGCTTAGTTTGGAACTAGATGGCGCTGCGTAGTATGTTCGAGGTAGGTATTATTATTATTGTCGAAGACTTTATGCCACAATATTTAGATATGGCATAATTATGTATATTTTATAATATTTTTAATAAAATTTAAATTACCGAAATAGATATTGCGGACGTGAAAAGATAAAGTTTCGTCATAGTACATGATATGTTATCATCTTGAACAAAGTCTTGCACCCAAATATATGACGTGTTATATATAACACACACGTAATCACTTTTGGTTGCGTATTTTTCTCGGCCTTGTTGGTCCGTGCACAGAATGTTGTCTATGTATTCAAGAAGGTAATACACGTAGTGACTAATGAAGCATAAAATGGGTCGACCTAACCTTGGCGTGACGGTAATTTGTAATTTGTAATAATTACTTTAGGATAATAAATCTTAAATTATAATAGAATAATTATAATAATAATATCTGGGACACCCCACACAGCGCCAGCTACTACCAAACTTTGATTTTTTTTCCAAATGAAACAATATTTTCTGCCCTCACCTCTGATGGGTGAAAATATTACCCAGACAAACATGAAAAACTCACGAACTTGACCGTAAGGTATAAGAATGAAAATTATCAGAATTGTATTATGTACGCAACAAATATTTTTCTTTAACATTGGTAATAAGTTGTACTTTTTAAAGTAAATTTACTTACCTATAAAAGCTTTTCACGAAAGAATATTTTCCTTTAAATGGTGTTTGTACTATGTAAATTTTCAGTATGACGCCTTGTATTATAGTAAAGAGCCGATTATAAAATTATTATCCTTAGCTTTAAGTCAACAAGAAATTTTAAAAACTTTTTTTTTAAATTTTAAACTTGCTACCCTAGTACTTTATTAATGTTAAAATATGTAAAACAACACACGACATATTCGGTTCTCATAAAGGCATTTTTAAAACACCTTTTTAACTTGTTTAAGAGACACTTTAAATACCAAAGTCGGAGTGTTTTGGAACAGGTACTTTAAAATTTGTATTCGCAAAATATTATGCCATGGCTGTAACTAGATAATACAATATTGCACAATTTATTATTTATGAATGCCTTTCACAATAAAAATGTTAAAGGTACGTAGGATTTATATATTTCACAATTAGGTATTCTAAGTTTTTATGACACGTACAAAATAAATAGAGCAGCTATGTGTGGTAAGAGAGGTATAGACCAGTATAAACACTATCGTATCGTTCGAATTGGCGAAATCTTGAAGTAGGGCATATTTTTTGAAAATATCGTAAGCTTATAATAATGTAAACAAACTTTTGAGGTCTGGTAACATATTCTGTTGGCAATTAATAATTAAATATCACAAAAAATATTTTATTTTAATTATACCACTAGTGCGATCAATTTCAAACACTTTCAAACTGATTAATTAATAAAATAATATTACAAACGTGTGGACGTTTTAGGAATACAAAAACTAAAAACAAAATTGTGTCATAATGAGCAAACTAAAAATTTAAAATTAAGATTAGCATTAATAGCATTAGTTGCAAATAAACAAAGTCATCAAACTAGCAGTGCCTAATGAATTTAAAATATTTTTGAGCTATATAATTATAATAAATATAATCCATTATCTTATAGGACTTCGCGGGGATAGCCAAAAGCAGTATTTACCTCGAGTGCAAAATTATTTCCTTCGCTGGTGGCATTGAAATTGAATCTCTTGGTATATTCAGGATTCTACTTGAGGATCCCACCCTATACTCCGGTTTCTATTATAGAATCCTTCGCTGCGCTCTGGATTGAAAATTTCACCCTCCATGGAAATATACCATTTAGCTCCCATGGTCAAAGAAATAAAATAAATAAATAAACATTTATTTCCGACTAGGGTCCGTAATTCGTTATTAACAATAATATTAAAGCTAATTAAATACATAATTTAATTTAATTAAATTATCTGGTATTACAAAATTAAACAAATAAAAGTTATTATTATTAGAAAGTAAAAAAGAAAAAAACTGCCTAATATTATTTAATCAGACAAATAGCTGTCCCAACCCAATATTTTTTGAATGGACAGTCTGGTCGGCAGCGATCATCTTCAGGATTCAGGATGCTGTTGTTACTACATTTTGGACGATGCAGGAGAGAGGCCGCTTTCTTTCGGATGATGGCATGGAAACCAAAAATTTACTTATAATTTTAAATGCAGATATAGATATCGTTGTAATTATACCGAGCAAAAGCTTGTCCGCTATCACTTCGTCTGCGTGTTCATTCGCGCCAAATTTCTCCATCCATCCATCCATCCATCAGCCCACATTCGTCCACTGCTGGACATAGGCCTCTCCCAAGGCACGCCACACTTCTCTGTCTTCAGCCATTTTCATCCAGCCACTACCGGCAGCCAGCTTTATATCGTCGGTCCAGCGAGCCGGCGGGCGTCCCACACTACGTTTGCCAGTTCGTGGTCTCCACTCAAGAACCTTCCTTCCCCATCGTCCATCAGTTCTTCGGCAGATGTGACCAGCCCACTGCCACTTCAGCTTACTTATCTTGCAGGCTATGTCGATCACTTTTGTTCTCTGACGGATGACTTCATTCCTGATATGATCCATCAGAGATACCCCGAGCATAGCATGATCCAAATTTCTAGCTCGCTCTAAAGTTGACGCGCGTACATTTTGCGCAACTGCGATGCCTGCTCTAGATCATACTGCAAAGATACTCGCTTCGACTTGAATTATCTTCTTAAACGCGAAACTTGCATCAAAATCGATTTTTTGTTTTATAACTGTAATGCAGTGATGTTCGAACACTTACAATTCATTTTTATATACACTACTCAATACAATTCATAATTCAGTTTTATAACTGTAAAGCAGTTAACTGGCCAATTAGCCGAGTGGTTAAAGACCCTAACTACGAAGCTAAGGGTCGCGGGTTTGATTCCCGCCCGAGACATATATTTGTATGCATAGACATGTCTATTTGTTCCGTGCCTGGGTGTAAAATATACCCATGATACAAGCTTTGCTTAGTTTGGAACTAGATAGCGCTATTCGCAATGTCCCAGGTATTATTATTATAATAGTAGGGCTAGAGCCAAAATACTTGCTCGCTCTGAAGTCTAAGCGAGTAACGTCACCGTAGGAAAAATGGGTATCAGAAGGTCGACAACGGGCTCTGCTATCATAAGTTTGACTGACCGATTGGCCTAACTGCAAAATCAAAGGTCGCGAGTTCGATTCTCGTCCACGACAAATATTTGTGTTCATGAGCACGTCTATCTATTCCGTGTCTGTGTGTAAAATATCTACATATGTATATTTTACAGAATATATTTAAGTACGTATATCAGTTGTCTAGTGTCCATAATACAAGCATAATTCTTGCTTACCTACTTTTGGACTAGATGCCGCTGTGTGAAATGTCGAAGGTATTATAATTATTATTATATGTTTAAAAAATACACAAATATAAAATCACACTTTCATAATAATACAAATTCAATTGAAACATTTTGTCTAATGTAATATCAACTAAACGTGCTGTGTCCCTCCTGCGGTGTTAACATCACGACTGCTATATTAAGGGTCCGCCAGAGGGCGCGGCCGCCAACTGTCGCAAAAAACGATACAATTTGATTTGCAAACTAATGAACTATTCGTGTTTCAAACAGTTTATCTTCGCTTTATAAAAAATGCCCGGTAAATCATAGCAGGAAACAACAGTTTCATGACTAACCATAGACTAACCAAATAGCTTTTAAAAAAGAATATTTCAGAGATGAAATTTTTTTTTTAAAGTAGAATAGTTGATGGGCATTTATCAAAAATTTTTACATTTCATTTAGATCATTGAGTAAATTAATTTGACAGCTGCGTTTGGTTTTATTAGTCATAATAAATGTCAGTTCACAGAAATGATGTGTATGACGACACGCGAGCCACACTAAACCCAAAAGTCAATGCAGAGCGTTTTTATTTTTTGTTTAAAACCTAGAATAACTCTGGGCTCCGCCACGAAGGGAGTATTTTTTTATACATGCGTAAATCACAAAGTAAACCAGGCTAGGCCTACTCTAAGGATGGCACGCAACTACGTGGTGCAGCTACGTAGCATAAAATGAAACGGGTTTTTTGAATGTAGTACTTAAGACTTCTTCGCCAAAATCAGCCAAGGGTTTACGAATTACGTTTTCATTTTCATATTATGTTGCATAAACCTAAATGCTACCAAAAAACAAATAAAAACTTTTATTTCTTGTATTAATTTACAAATTCACGAAACCCTTACGGAACAAACGACATGCATAAAGGGGAATGGGTCGTGTTGTGAGTCAATCTGTTGGTCAATTAACTCCGGAGTCAAGTTGCGCCGGAGTGCCAAACCCTCTGACAGATGTGAACTATTCTTGTAACTCGATTAGGCAAAAAATCATTTTGTGTTTTATTTTGTCAATACTATTACTGTGATGCTGATTGGCACTCCCTACGCTATGATGAGAGAATAATTTTATTCATGTACCTACCTAGTATATAGCTTTCCGCCCGCGACTCCGCTCGCGTAGACAGACTACACAGTTGTACCAAGACCCCATTGTCGAGATTAAAAGTAGCGTATGTCACTCTCCAGCTTATAGATTATATCTACGCAAAAAATTATACCGATCCCGGTAAACAGGAATAGCCCACACGAGCCGAGTCACTGGCGGTATGCTAGTTTGAAAATAATATATAGCCCATGTTACTCGCTGATAATGTAGATTTCTACAGGTGAAATAATTTTCAAAATCCAGTCAAGGAATTTTTGAGTTTGTCCGTAAAAAATAAATAAAAAATCTAATCTAGTCGGTATAGATAGATTAATAAAGTAAACTTAATTTTTAATTACGATTTAAAAAATCATCCGACGAAAACAAGTATGAGTAAATTATACCAGACAGAAAAATAATTGATATACCACTTAAGGGGGTAGGCTTCTCATACTAAAAATAAAAAGTCTCGCTGTATTTCTGTATCAACATTTACATAAAAAATATATGTAATAGGAGAAATACTGTCACATGGCGGTACTTTTTTTAAATATCTTTTTTAGTTGTTTTGGAATAAATTCCTGAAAAACATGATTTCCGTCGGTTTTTCGTTTTATGAAAACAACGATCCGTAAATTCGATATTAATGTGAATTTAAAAAAAAAACGTACTTACCGCCCTAGGGATATCCTTTCTTAATGACTCTACAAATTTGGTTCCAATTCAAACCCATTTAAGGGGTGGAAACCGTTACGGCCCGGAAACTGTTACGAAGGATTTTTTATAGATATTTTTGGGAATATGTTCCTGTCATCTCTCTCACTCAGGAATAAGTCCGGGAAGAGGGATTGAAACGGAGATAGCGATGTCAATTCGAAGCCGCGGATTGAAAGACTATCCCCTTAATTAAAAGGTCCATTCGGCACGCCACACCCTCTGCAAGATTGTTCTGAAAATTTGTCGAGGTTTAGTCGTCTGTGTTTAATTTGACTTTCAAACCAGGACAATTGTCACTGACTGGGACTTTGACATTGTACTATGAACCGGGACATGTCCCAGTCAACCGGGACATATAGCAGCCTTATAGTAATGGATATTATTCGTAAAGTCTTTAAAGAGGGGAATGATGTCGTAAAGGAAATGAAATTAACGTAGCGCTTTATTTCTAATCGCGTAACGCCAAGCAAACAATTAGCGGGCGTTCGCGTGCCGTGCCACCCGCTCTCACCCGGCTCATTCCACAAACTGATTGCGACTGTAATAAATTTAAAAAAGTTATAAGTTTTCTTATTTTTGGTGTTTGTTACATGGACTGTAAAGCAAAGGATTGTTTCTAAAAAGCTTTTATACTCATTCGTGATTCTTGCATTTATAATATGCCGGGAACGAGCGAGATGACGACACCTGTTAGTTCTCCTGATGGCATGGCAGCCAAGACCGTTGCGAAAGTTAATTTTTACATGATAATTATATATATAATATCTCGGACATCTCACACAACGCCATCTAGTTCCAAACTAAGCAAAGCTTGTACTATGGATACCGTACAACTGATACTTTAATAAATACTTCAAATATACTAAAATATATATAAATATATATAAAATATATATAAAAATATATATAAATACTTCAATAATGTTTATAATATTTACATACATAGTTTTTTTTACACCCAGACATGGAATAAATAGACATGTTCATGCACACAAATATTTTTCCCGTACAGGAATCGAACCCGCGTCCCTTAGCTCCGCAGTTAGAGACCCTAACCACTCGGCCAACAGATCGTTTGATGACCGGTTGGCCAAATGATGATGACCAGTAGCTGAATTATTTTTGACCCTGCACATTCGGGACGATCAATTTCTATAGTTAAAACGCGCGTCTATTGTACAATATAGTGCTTCCAACTTATATAAGGTTTTAAATTATCACAAAGTAAAAGGTGTTTCGTGAGCGTCAGATATCGTTGCGCTTATTGGTCCCACGATACACGCTTTTCGTTTGATAACATGAAGCAGCTACGACTGTGACATAGTACCATACAAGTGTGACAATTTTATTCGTTGTATATCACAAGAATTGGAACGTTCAACTGTGACACTTGAAGAACTGGTATCCGTCTTCCTCACAGAAATAAGAATTTAAAAAAAAAAATATTTAGGCAATGTACCTACTTATACGTAGTGCTCAAATGAGATCTTATGTGTCCATTACAACTTGAGCATGACGACTAACAAAGAACTCTTGCTGACATATCCTTTTTACATGGACTATGTGATAGTTATATACCTTGTTTAGAATTATCGTCTGAATTGTTACGCTTCTCTACCCCAACCGTTCGAACAAGGCACACAAAATTATTTGCTGTTGCACATACACTTGCTAATTATCCTCAGAATTCACTTGTGAATCGATTACACAGAACGTATAACGATAAATTTGCGAAAGTAGATATTTTTCATAATGATAAAATAATCTTCAAGCGTGATATTATAAGAATTACTGACTGAAGAAGTCACACACACGTGGTAAGCTATGAAACACACACAAATAAATACACACTCCACACACCCACGCACTCTTACACACCCACACACTCTTACACATCCTTACCACACACCCACCCACTCTATACAACTTGATACTGTTATTTTTCTTATTCTTTTAATGTAATTGAAAATACTTTTTGATTTTGTTTACTTTAGTGGCGGTCGTTAAATATAGTACAGTTGAAATCATAAAATGTGTATCCATCATTGACTATAGGACAACAATATATATAAGTTTAGTGACCTGGGGGGATTCCGGCAGGATTTTCAATGAGATAGACAGGGGGTTTCTATTTCGGTCAATTACTAAATGCCTATCCATTTTTCTATCAACTTTATATTACTTCTGTTTATTTAAGAAACGAACATGTGCTTTGTATCAATAAATCTCTGTAATATCGTTGGGTTCCTTAAATACATGTATCAAAAAAGTATATTTGTTAATTTCTTGTACATGGGGAATTCCGAAACATACTGGTGTAATTCCGAATAACATTAAAAATATTCACAAAGGAGTTCTATTACATCTGAACTTAAAGTTCACATTTCTTTTTCAATCGCAATTACCCCTCTCACTAAAATACTGTTGCATTCCTTCAAAGAATAGCTACGCTTTCCGCTCTCCAATCGGAATTACCCGAAAAAAAATTTGAATTTTTTAATTTTTTTTGTACGGGGATGCTGCATGCGTCCAGTCACTGATAGCTATTTACATCAGCTAAATCGGTGGGAACTTCATGATGGTTTCTAGATGAATGTAGCCATTATACAAATATCGCCGCATTTGGTAGAACTTTCAAAAATTCGGAATATACCCAACTTCGGAATTCCCCCAGGTCACCTTACTTAAGTATTTTCAGAGCTGTGAATACTGTTATTGAAATAAATAAAATGGAATATAATAAGATATAATGAATATATTAGCCTGACCCGTTGGCCGAGTTGTGAGAGACCCTAACTGCGGAGCCGAGGGTCGCGGGTTCGATTCCCACCCGGGACATATCTACTTATTCCGTGTTTGGGTGCAAAAGTACCTATATATGTATGTATAATAAAAAAAAGAGTATTTAAGTATGTATATGGGTTCTCTAGTACCCCATAATACAAGCATAATACTTGCTTACTTTGGGACTAGATGGCCTAGTGTGGGATGTCCCAGATATACTATATTATGTATCAGCGAAGAAAGGCATGTAACCTAAGAGCTCTATATAAATGTAAGTATTTTCTTTAAATGTGCGGCATTACGTGCCAGCGATACTTCACTCAAGTTATATCGGTAGTGACACGAATGTTTAACTGCCCCTTAACGTTTACGCTATATTACTGCTACCAGAGTTAAAACATGTATTCAAGGAATTGAAACAAATAACAAATTAAGGTTTATAATAAATAGTTATAATGTATAGTTTTTAAAGGATAAAATTAGAAACTCTACACAAGCAAACCGGCAAAAGTCTAAATGTCCTTAACACATAGGTACAACCACGGAGGATTTGTGTACACTAGTAACATTTGCACCAAAAGACTTGCAGATAGGTGTATAGATGACGTATCGGATTGTAGTCCGGAAACCCGTGACTAAAATGCTTACATAAATGCATATGACTGTCTAATAGCCGAAAAAGCTAGGTGCCTATTACTAATAACTATAAAAGCTAGGTTGGATTATAATCTCTCAATGAAAATCTGGTTGCGATTAGTAGTTTACCTACCTTTGAGTTTTTGAATAAGAGCTCTTTATAGAGAGAGTGTTCTAGATTCATTACAAAAAGTGGTACGTAAACCCGTACAGAGTTATCACATATACATATGTATAAATAGGCAAAACTTTATTTGTTTGTGGGTTGTTATTGAAACTCTACTTTCGTAGTCGCGTGAGTTTTTGCGCAATCTCAACCAATGCCTACAATAACACCTTCAGTTCCGTAAAAGGCGTTCTCTAAGTATCACACCGGTCGGGGAACCCCCGCCTTAGGCTGTGGGAGATCGATCAACTCCACCCCTCCGCGCCCCTTTCCTCTGCGAGTCCCCAAACTTCTTTCCTCTCCAAGAAAACGATGAACAGCACAGAAATATAAGATACCTCCTTACGTAACAGAGAGGGCGTCAGTCGCCATCTTGGATGCGGCCCGCGGACCAGAAGTTAGCCAATAAACCGCTCTGTCGGCTCCCTACAAGCGTAAGTCGATTTCTTTGTGAAAGTAATTCCGACTCTATCACTCGGCGATAAAGTTAATTTCGTTCTACTCACGTGTGTAGTGAGATTAATAATAACGTTTGGGGAAGTTGACGTCTTGGGAGTGAAGCTGGTAGGGGATACGGGTCGCGGGTTATTAGGAGGTGGGGAATACGTTAAGGGCATGTCCCCGTGCGACTGAAGTTCCCGTAACTAATGACGGGCATTCTTTGTGAGCACACAAATAAACGCCAATTATATACAAATAGGTTTCGTGCCTTATTATTATCCAAGAAGTGACGGGCTTGTCATAAACAAAAATTTTGCTGCAACATCACAAACCCCGCTCTGTTCCTTTCCAGAAGGAAAGAATGCTTAATCGTAAAACATTTAATTGTGTAGTAGGTATATGTTACAGCGAAGTTATAGGATTAGTAACAATATAATTTCACTAGAAAGATGGTATATAAATACCTAGAACAGTTTTCTAACAACTGGTACTTAAAACTTTAGACCAATCGAATTTCGATTTGCATAGGTTGGGGTTGTCAGGAGCACAGGCCACATAACATTCGTTGTCATTTTCGTGTACCGTACTTTAAAAGGAAAAAAAAACTAAACTATTATCAGATCACTATCGTGTGCGTCCATTTTCTCTCACAGAACGTTTTATCGCAATGTAGAAAACGTACAATTGTAGAAATAGGAGATTTGGCATTTTTTTTTTGTTTGACCGATTGCCAGAGTGGTAAGAGACCCTATCTGCGGAGCCAAGGGTCGCGGGTTCGATTCTCGTCCGAGAAAATATTTGTGTGCATGAATATGTGTATTTGTTGTGTGTCTATGTGTAAAATATCTATATATGTATATATTATAAAGAATATTTGAGTATGTATAACAAGTGTCTGGTACCTTATGGGTACAAGCTTTACTTAGTTTGGGACTAGATGGCTCCGTGTGGGATATTTCTTGTATTATAATTTTATTATTATATAAAATAAATGGCAACAAGCAAAGATTATGAAGGTACATATTTTTTAAATGGTTGTGAACAGGCCTCTAAAAAAAATCAATTTATTCAAGTAGGCGGAGATATAGTTTGAAGAGTTATATAACAAAACAATTAAGAGTTTCCAGTTTAAAGGGTTAAAACAAAAATGGGATTTTAAAATTTTTGGCGAACTGGTTAAAATTAGGTACGTAGTACATTAAATTTTGGAAAAAAATACAAAAATATCGTAACACCTCATTTAGGTTAACAAGGCAATTTTTTTTTTAATTTTCAAATTTTGTTAAACATTGGGTTTTAGCTCAGATCAGTGGTTTTAGACAAGAAAGAAACTACTTTTTTATTTTGGTCAGTCTCTTAGATATTGAAAAAACACATACAAACTTTTAAATGTTTTCTTAACGGCAGAGTTGAAGTCGATAGCGATTGTTTGTTGATGAAATTATGGGGTTAAAGAACCCTGAAGCTCGATGCGCTCTTAGTTGTTTTTATTTATAATATTAAAAATAAAAAAAGTACCTACTTTATAAGCTATAGTACTGATTTAGTGTAGGCTTTCATTAGGTACCCGTTTAATGGAACTTTCTTGAGTAGGTGATTGCTTTTTGGACTTTTTGTGTCCGTTCGATTACCATATATAAAGTTTAGGTTCATAGTAACTATGATACATAAATGATTGACTTTATACGTACTTACTCTAACAATCAGACTTCAGAGAACAAATCAATCATCTCTAGAGCAATTACCGAACGAATACACAACAACAGTCAAACGTTAAACCACCATTATCATCGGCCACGATGCTCACCCGTTCAAAAGAACAAACTTCACAAAAACGTATTACGCGTCCCCAAAAACATCAATCACTCAAACTGAGTTAATCCGCAACTAAATTAACCCACGACAAACAACCCTCCCGGAGGCGCTAGCGGGTGGACCGGGAGGGGAGGATTTAAAGGCGTGTTGCCGCTGTGGACATGTAAAAAACCGGCCGAATGCGTGTCGGACTAGCATTAGTTTAGGGTTCCGCAGCATGTATCATAAGCAACCAAGTTTCATTTGCCAAATTTTTGTTTTGCCAAAAAAGTGTTTGTTAAATGCTACTTTCTAAATTTTTTAAGATTTTTCATCATACTATTAACAAGTTAAAAGAAGAAGAAAATTGTTTACAATTTTATAAAAAAGTAACCGATAAACCTTAATTGCATTTCGAAAGATCTGTTTGGTGATTCCTCATTGTATCGCAGGTCGTATAAGTAACCTGAATGTAGAATTTCGTCGGGATTGATGGAATATGAACTGTAACATACGAACGGGCAGATGGACACACATTTAAGAGTGAATATTCCACGAAGTAATTTTAATCATTATAATATAGATATAACCCTAATGTAAAAGGATTTATTAAGTCTTTCACTTTTTTTTTAAAGATCGTCCTGAGGGATGACGTCACACCACAGTATTGTAATATTCTATCCCATCAAAAACAATACTTGTCAAAAAAACCAAGTCTCGCAACTCAGTTGTTCTGCGGTAAAAAGTTGTGAGATCCATGTAATACCAAGTCGGTTATTAATTTATTCGGTTATAAATATATTGAGATTTGGCCATCGCCTGAAAACACGTGTAAATTCAATCGCCTGAAAACACATGTAAATTCAATTATTTAGTGCGATGGCCAAGTCTCAATATATTTATAACCGAATAAATTAATAACCGACTTGGTATTACATGGATCTCACAACTTTTTACCGCAGAACAACTGAGTTGCGAGACTTGGTTTTTTTGACAAGTATTGTTTTTGATGGGATCTCATTTCTTTTTGTATTTTGTAGACAGTTCTATTTTTTTCCTTTTCGGTACCTTCTACTTATTGTATATATGTATATCTATATGTATATAGTTTTTCTAAGATATATTATACAACCTTACGCACTCGTAATAAGTACGAATACGCACGTAGGTACGTTTTTTGCATTAATAAATAATTTAATACACGTGTTTTCATGACGGGAATACCCATTTTTTGTTCGATTTGGCAGGGGCACTACCATGCGGATATATTTATATGGGACTAGCTTAAACCCGCGGCTTCGCACGCAATATAATAATAACTGCCGTAATAAAACATCGTTACGAATAAAGCCAACAATATTGAAAAATTTAACTGAAGACTTGGCTGTATGGGCTTAATTTTCTTTGCAGTCTTTTCTAGATTTTTTAGTTTTTCCTTGATTCATACACCAAACACTACTTATATTCCAAATTTGAAGCTTCTAGGCCTGCTAGAAGTGCCTTAGAATTTTGATGATCGGTGAGTGAGTGAGTGACAAAATGAAGAAATTTGACCCGTTATAATTTCTTAAAAATACTGGTTCCAATTGAATGAAATTTGAAAATATGCTTATATAATATGCCTGCATGGTTACTGAAAATTTCAGTCTTCTAGTTTTATCCACAACGAAGTTACAGGGGGTCGAAAATGGTCTGAATTGCTTCGAAGGATGGTACGGCCGTGACGCTTTTTCGCTCGACTTGGTGGGGGCACGGCCGTGCCCCCAGATATCCATGTCTATCTAATCAACTTCGTATTATTTAGGTACGTACCTAAATATATTTTAAAAAGTTTTAACATAAGTATTTAATAATTAACGTTAACAGAAAACAATATAAACAAAAGTGTCTTCGACTACCCTATTGCTTTTCAGTCCTTATTTTTAAAAACCTCAAAGCTAATGTCTAAGACTTTTCCAAACCGCTATTTCAAAAGCTGATAGCGCCTTAACAGGATCACTTGTGTTATTTAATCGATATTGAACACTAACACCATGCAGCAGAGCTTAATATAACTCAATGATCTCATCCCGTTAGGTTCAATTTATGGATAATTGTTTACGAGCATGTAAATATACACTTTATTTTAATACAATAAGGCATAAAACTCAATGGCAATGGTAGCATTTATCTCTTGATTTCTTTTTATCTTCACATCATTTACTGGGTAACAGTCGGTTAGGTCCTAAACATTGATTTACTTGCAAAGTAATATGGACTGTACGATTATGGCTTAAGGTGTATATTTGTATGATAATACAAGCATTGAATACATGGAGTGATATCGTTTTTGCGGGCAAAACGTTTTAGGGGTGCGTTTTTATTTCATTAGTGTGGTTTTGTTGCGAAAATGACGATATTTAAGAGGAACGCGTTCCCGCAACCCTCTGTTGAACGCAATACATGTAATATGTAAGTAGGTACATTTACAATAACTACATCACTCACATCACTTGAGCAAATTGAATCAATCTTAGAGGAGTTGTTGCATCCTGGGCTAGGTCTTTGTACGAAATGTCATCGTCGAAAAATAGTAAACAGTAAAAATATCCTAAGAAAAATACACAATAATTAATTTATTTAGTATCTAATTGTTGCACAAAAATTATTTCTATCAATATTTTACAATATAAAAAGATAATATTGATTTGACACATATTGACAGACAATGCCAAATCAGTCAAAATTGACAAACGTCAGTTGACTTCAGACACAGAAGAATAACCAGTAAGACAAATTTTTTGTCGAGATAGCGCTGCCTACGTTAGGCGTTCATCTCTTTCACACATGAAGTACCCGAAATATGTTTATCTCTTTCTTTCACAAAACGCAGGCAGCAAAAAATGTGTTTGCGAGTGTCACTGCCATGGCAGATGACATTGTTAGGATATGTGACAGTTTTGATTGCCATTCTCTAACCATCGTCTTCATGTCAGAGTGTTACAATTGTTGAATTCAATACATTTTTGTACAGCTACAAAACACGCCTGATTCCTGGAATTCGTAGTAAAATTTGTTAATTTAGTTGATTGCGTATTCTTGAAGTACTGTACAATGTCTTAGCCCAGGTGTCCATACATTGCCCATACATAAATGACCGATTGGCCGAGTGCGAAGTGCTAACTGCGAAGCCAAGGTGTAGAAGTTTGGAACATGAAACCTCTTTGCAGAGTTAAGGTGTATAAAAAAAGGAAAAATATGAGTTTTGACTTTAAATGGAAAATATAGTTGTCAATAAAATACACTAACAAGAACCTAAATATAAAGTTTTATTACGTTTCATACGTTCCCTTACAATTTTGGCGACCGTGAGGAATTGAAGTGTATTGACAACAACCTGGAATCATGGAAAAACTACGTAAGAATCGTACCATTCTACGGCGACAGTTCACAAGATATGCCAATGAATTTGAAGAACTGATGAAAAATATGGAATTTGATGATCCTTGTATTCCTGAGCATTATCAAGCTGTGTTATATGTAGCTGAACAATTATTTAGCGTTGATGATGCCATAAAAGATGAATGGATGCGTCAAGAAGCCGTAGAGGAAGAACTCGAAATGTACGAAAAAGAATGTGATTCCACGTTAGAATATAGGCAACGATGGATAAAATTAAAGGTACGTTACGAAAAATTATCTATCAAGAAAACATTTGATTCTATTAGAGATGACCAAAGCGCAAGCAGAGAATCAATTAGGTCGTATCTAACTACAGAGAAGAAATCAAAACTGCAGACTTCCAAAAGTTCCAAGAGCGAAAGTGAAGAATCTCATAAGTCAGTTAGACGACGTTTCCGACTACCGAAAATAGAACTTAAGAAATTTAATGGAGACGTCAGCAATTGGTTAGCCTTTTGGGGACAATTTAGAAAGATTCATGAAGATGAATCCATAGATGATGATGACAAATTACAGTACTTAATTCAAGCTACGGAAGTCGGTAGCAATGCTAGAGAACTAGTAGAAAGTTTTCCACCATCAGGTAAAAATTACCAGAGAGCAGTAGAGGAGTTAAAAGCGAGATTTGCACGTGACGATTTACTAATTGAAAACTACGTGAGAGGTTTGTTAACTTTAGTATTAGCCCGAGATAAGTCAAATGATAGATCACTTCGACAATTATTCGACAAAATATCTTCACATTTAAGAGCGTTAGAAACTCTCGGTGTTACGACAGACAAATATGCTGCAATGCTCTACCCTATGATTGAATCGGCTATACCCGTGGAAAATTTAATAGCATGGGAGAGAATGAGACAAACAGACGAAGCTGACCGACTCATGGGATTATTAGAATTTTTACGAAAAGAAGTCGAGAGTGAAGAGAGAATTAAACGAGCTAAAACTGAGTTCCCCAATATACTCAAAGAAGAAGATAATACGAATTTTACTAAATTACCTACTGCTTCGTGTCTTGTTGCCAATGAAGGAAGAAAAGAAAAATCATGTATTTGGTGTGACAAACAATCTCACAACAGCTCAGAATGTTATAAAGCATCACAACTGACATTAGACGAGAGAAAAGAATTTATAAAAAAGAAGAGAGCTTGTTTTATTTGCTTAAAAGTTGGTCATAATGCGAAGAATTGCAAAAGCAACCCTAAATGCCTCGCATGTTCAAGAAGACATGTAGTAATCATGTGTCCAGGGCTGACTAAATCTGTAAATAAGGAACAGAAAGTGAAGCAAAAGAATAAAATTGACAATCAAGAGAATAATATGAACTCTGAAGTACTATTATGTTATAAAAATGTTACAACCTATCTTCAAACTTTGATGATGGACATAATACATAATGGTAAGTCAAGGAAGGTACGAGCTCTTCTAGACAGTGGTGCACAGAGATCATATATAAGACAAAAGATTGCTGAAGAACTCCATCTTGAAGCTATTTACAAAGAAGAAATCAGGCATTGTTTATTTGGAGGTATAGAAACAAAGACAGAAATTCATAATGTCTACGAGATAACGATACAAAATTTAGATCAAGGTTATACTTGCAAGATCACTACAATTGCACAAGAAAAACTGTGTGGGGTTATACCTCGAATAACAGATGTACGTATAATTGAACAATTACAGATGCATAATATAACTTTGAAAGATGTCGAAGGAGATTGTACAATTGATGTTTTGATAGGAGCAGATTATTTGGGTTCCCTATTGACGGGTAAAATAGTTCAATTTGAAAATAATTTAACAGCTATAGAAACAAAATTAGGTTGGACTATTCAAGGAAAGAAAATAATTGATAAATCTCCTTCAACCTTTATGTCTAATGTTACCTTGAATGATCTTTGGGAATTAGAGACTTTAGGAATTAGAGATCCTGCAGAGACAAAGACCAGAGAAGATATTGAACTAGAAGTAAAGTCCTTTTTTGATAAAACGATACATTTAAATAAAAAAGGAAGGTATGAGGTACATTTGCCATGGAAAACAGGTCGTCCAGATTTGATTTACAACAGAAACTTAGCTGAGAAAAGACTGTTGTCCACCACAAAAAAAGTATCACAGCTTAAGATTTATGAAGAATACGATAAAATTTTTAAAGAATGGTTAAAAGAGGGCATAATAGAAGAAGTAAAAGACAATTGTACAAGTGGCTATTTCCTACCTCATCATGCTGTAATAAAAGAATCGAGTCTAACAACTAGAGTGAGGCCAGTGTTCGATGCATCAACAAAAGATTCTAATGGTAACTCACTCAATGCTTGCCTAGAAAAAGGCATAAATTTATTGGAGATGATTCCCAATTTGTTGATACAATTTCGGAAGCACGCATTTGCCATAACTTCTGATATCAAAAAGGCTTTCCTTCAAATATCCATAATACCAGATGATAGAGAATATTTGCGATTTTTATGGTGGAAAGATGAATCTAAAACTAAAATTATAATTTATCAACATTGTAGAGTGGTATTTGGCTTAACTTGCAGTCCCTTCCTTTTGGCTGCCACTTTACATCATCATCTAGATAAAGTTTCAAAAGACTTTAAAGAAACCGCTACTAAACTAAAACATAGTTTCTACGTCGATAACTGCGTCACAAGTGTCGAAAGTGAAGAGGAAGTATCCAAATTCATCACAGAGTCGAAGCATTTAATGTTTTCAGGCCAATTTGATCTACGAGGGTGGGTCACTAACATGCCTGATTTTCCCTTGGAACAAACTCATGAAGATGTTTCAGTTTTAGGTTTAATATGGGATGTCAAAAAGGACCAACTTTACTGTAACATTGGCAATATCGTCTGTAATAAAATAACCAAAAGAAGTCTACTGTCGACAACGCAGAAAATATTTGACCCTATTGGCTTTACTGCTCCAACTACCTTAATACCAAAATTGATTTTGCAGATGTCATTTGTACAAAAATGCAGTTGGGATGCTGAATTACCGAATGAGATTTCCAGAAAATTCCTATCCTGGCAGAGCAAATTGGAATCATTGAGAAAACTTAGGATTCCACGTCGCATATCGAGCTTTCCTATAGATGCCTGCAAAGCTTCACTTCATGTTTTTAGTGATGCCAGTAATACATCATATGCTGCTTGTATATTTCTGCGGACTGAAGATAACGGTAAAGTTAATGTTCAATTGGTAACAGCGAAATCTAGAGTTGCACCGTTAAAGAATATTTCTATTCCACGATTGGAATTAATTGCTGCTACGATCGGAGTAAGGCTGTACAGACAAGTTATCAAATCATTACAATTCAAATGCTCAGAATATTTTTGGACAGATTCATCTGTGGTTCATTCATGGATTACGAGAGAATCAAACTGGAAAGTCTTCGTCAGCAATAGAGTCAAAGAAATCAGAAAATATACTGAGAAGTACTCTTGGAGACATATTCTTAGTTCAGCTACAGGAACTTTTGAAAGATTATATTTCTCAAAATATACGAAAATTGTGCGAACGGTAGCATGGATTTTAAGATGGTTGTACAATGCGAGAAATAAACACGGAAAAATACATAACGAACTGAGTTACGAGGAGTTTGTTCTGGCCGAAAAGGCGTTGTTCAAAGTTATACAGACAGATTACTTAACAAAAAAGGATATTAAATTAATTAAGGAACTGGAGACATTTTACGATTGTGAAGGAGTAATGAGAATTAGAACGAAACTGATACTTAGTGAAGAGCCGGAAGAATTTAAATGTCCGGTACTTTTACCTGGCAGTAATGAAATAGTTCGACGCCTAATTTATCAGAAACACTGTGAATTGAATCACTGTGGAATCAATACATTGATTTGTAATCTACGAAATAATTATTGGATAACGAATGTTAGGAGAATAGCCAAAAGTATAACAAAGCTTTGCATCATATGCAAGAGATTCAATGCTAAGCAAATCTTGACACCATCTGCTTCGTTACCTAAAGATAGAATAAAGAACGCGGCACCATTTGAAGTGACAGGTGTAGATTTAGCTGGTCCGTTATACTTGTTGAATGGTGAGAAATGCTGGATAGTACTATACACCTGTGCAATATTTAGAGCTATACATTTAGAATTGTCACAGTCCCTTTCAACTGAATCATTTTTGATGACATTGAGAAGATTTATAGCGCGAAGAGGACGACCACGAATTATATATAGTGACAACGGTACGAATTTCGTTGGTGCAGAACACTTGTTTGAAGGATTAAAATGGAACAAAATACAAACATTCTCTACTATTCAAAGAATAATATGGAGATTTAATCCACCCAGTGCTCCTTGGTGGGGAGGATTCTGGGAAAGACTTGTACGAACTGTAAAAGAAATGCTTCGCAGAGTATTAGGTAAGTCAACAGTAACCTATGTCGAGTTAGAAACTATAATTTGCGATTGTGAAGCTATTATCAATTCAAGACCATTAACTTATGTAGCGGACGGAGACAAGAAAGAAAATTTGAAACCTATTACCCCGCAATGTTTTCTACAGAGTTTACCGGGCAGTGGTGTCACTGACGTGGACCTAATTGATGCAAAACAATTAAAGGGCAGAATGAAGTATCTCCAAAAATTGAGAGTTGATCTAAGACAACGGTTTCGTAATGAATATTTGAGTGTTCTAGTTCAAAGATCTCAGAAAAATTCCACTCCAATACGATCCGGAGACGTTGTCCTTCTCGAAACAGACCAGAAGAGGACATTTTGGCCATTAGCCATCGTACTAGAGTCATATAGCGGAAAAGATAAACATTCTAGAGTGGCAAAAATTAAAACTCCTAATGGGACGTACGTACGCCCGGTCCAAAAGTTATATCCTTTAGAAATGACGTCAGAAGTCGATGATATACTCGAGAAGATCGAACCAAAGCAAAAGATAGACAGAAAGGAAGAAATTGTAACAGGGGAGAAGGCTGATACCGCCCTTAGGACATCTAAGTTCGGTCGTATCTTGAAAATTCCCTTAAGATTAGACTTATAAATATATATTTTAAGTACCCTTTTTTAAATTTCAATCTATCTTTGTTATATAATGATAATACCTACTGGTTTGTAATATTGCAATATTTTATATTCTTGTATTGCAAAGTGGGGAGGATGTAGAAGTTTGAAACATGAAACCTCTTTGCAGAGTTAAGGTGTATAAAAAAAGGAAAAATATGAGTTTTGACTTTAAATGGAAAATATAGTTGTCAATAAAATACACTAACAAGAACCTAAATATAAAGTTTTATTACGTTTCATACGTTCCCTTACACAAGGGTAGCGGGTTCGATTCCCGCCCAGGACAAATATTTGTGTGCATGAACATGTCTATTTGTGTCGTGAGTGGGAGTGACATATCTATATGTATATATATTATATAGAATATTTAGGTAGGTATTTATATCAGTTGTCTGGTCTGGTATACATAGCAAAAGCTTTGCTTAGTTTGGAACTAGATGGCGCTGTGTGGGATGTCCGAGGTATTATTATTATTGTTGAGAAAAATGTCTTTTATGCGACAAGGCCTGATTACTATTGGTGTCTGCGTTCCGTGCCGTCGCCGCTTGAGGAAGTGGGAGGGAGTGCAATGCAACATCACTTTTTCTCACAGCGCAGTAGGTACAATGCCGCTTTCACACGAGCACACGCCATAATTTTCTTTAAAGCCATAAAATAAATAAATTTGACAGCAGTGTTTGGTTTTAATAGAGACAGAAATGTTACTTCATGGTATCGAAACTGTCAAACGCAATTTTGCGTGGGTGAAGGCTGGCACACGAGGACTTTGTGGACTGAAACCGGATTGAAACTATATACATAACTCCGCTATCGAGTAAAACAAAGCGACCACCAATTTTTGCGATTTTATCTAGGAAAAGGCCAGAACGTTTGAACCTTTCAGTACTAGTATATACCTAAAGAAAAACTTGCAAGCGAAGGATTAGTTGGTGACAGTCTAGTCGAGCCGACAGTTCAGTTCAGTGGAGGTCAAGTATACTGACAATAGGTACATAAACGATTTGTAGTGTCAAAGTGACGTGCAAATATTATCAGATTTGTGAGTCTATTCACTATGAAGAGTTGTAAAGCGAAACGAATTATAAAATATCTTTTCATACGTCACACGACACACGGAACCCGACGGCGTAACAATAATAATATCTAGAAAAATTTACAAAACTCCAAATTATGTTCGAAAAAGCCAATTTTCCTAAGAACTTTCCACACTTTACAGATAATTTTCATATGCCTTGAAGCGCGTAAAAGACCTATTTGCGGGGGTGGCTCGCACCCCTATTGCAAGGGTGGTAGGCCACTTAATAAAGAGTTATTTGTTTGCAAAAGGGATGAACGCCCTTTACGTGCCGTGTTTGCAAATAAACTGGTCGAGGACCATCCAATTCCATACATGACAGTTATTAGGTGGTTATTGAAATTCGATTACTTGTATAAAACCTAATTAGTTACATTAAATCACTACTGTAATAATAATAATAATAGCAACAATAATATATGGGACATCCTACACAGCGCCATCTAGTTCCAAAGTAAGTAAGTATCATGCTTGTGTTATGGGTTACTAGGCAACTGATGTAAATACTTCAATATTCTATAGATAGTTTGACCGTAACCGCTGTACCGCGCCTTGGGTATGTATATGCCTTAAGTATGTAGGTATATAGGACCTGCTTCCCTCCTCGCCCCGCACATACCTAAGGCGTGGTACAGCGGTTTCGGTGAAACTTTATATATATATTTTTTCACCCAGAAACGGAATAAATAAACTTGTATATGCACACAAATATTTGTCGCGGGCGGGAATCGAACCCGCGACCTCAGGTTTTGCGGTTAGGGTCTCTAACCAGTCGGCCAATCGGTCAGTCATAATATAGACCTCTACAGTAATCTATAATACGTTTATTGAATGGTATTTGTGTGATGACAAGACAACCGCTGTCTATGTGTGCGTTAGTCCACGTGGATTGTTTACATGGTATTATTCAAAGCTTGTGACTGGTGGTTATGTAATGTGTTTATTATTTTATTTTCAATACCAAGAAAAGGAAAAACACTTTTCACATATTTTCTTTGATTAAAAATAGGATTTCAAACCAAAGCCTTTTTGGACGTGGCAGCTTCATGGAAAATAAACGTCACTAATCTTTGCTTTCAGCTCAGTGGTAATCACTCAATAAAAATGAACAATAGGTACATTGAATTCAGTTCTTTTATGTATATATATACATATTCTTACGTTTTATGCTTCAAATACAAACTTATCGTTATGAAGTCCTGATTCTACGATGGCAGCTGCACCGCGATTTAGTATAAGTTGGTGTTTTTAAAAATTGTTTTCAATTAATAAAGGTAGATAAAGCCCAAATTTTATATTTTATTTAATAACATAATAATAAAAATCACAATCAATTTCTACAATATACACATAATTCTTCTACTTATAAAAACAATTTCAATTAATAATATTTTTTTTTTAAATATGTATTGTTTAAAAAAATTTGATAATATTGATAACATGAATAGTGCTTGACAATGCAAAGTTAACGCTCAAAACTTCACTCACCTATCTCGTTCCCAGGCCAAACAACAGGGAGGTATACCTTATGCCCACCTCGATCTGCATGTCCAAAGTATTGTTATGGACTATTGGTCCAGATATATGGGATGCACTAAAACACATATTTAACAGTACCTACTTTATTTTATTATAAAACAAAATCACAAACTAATTTAAACACAATCCACACAGATCACGAATTATATTAATGTCAGACTGTCCGACGTCGCGTCGTCGTGCTTTTATACCCCTCAGAATTCCTACACCAACAGGCATCTCGAACAATCCATCCTCAAACATTCTATTTCATAATTATAATCTTTCATAATTATATAGTCTTTATGTCCTTTAGTTATGAGAAATAAATAAAAATATATAAATAAATAAATCTCAATTTAGCATGGAAAAGTTCTAGCGCCATGGCGCCTCGTAGCTCCTCTTTGATAAAATGCGACTCAATATTCGAGAGCCCTATTCTCTTTGAGTAAAGGCCGTCTTTAAAATGAATTTAATAATTTGTGGAATTCATTTCTTATCTCGACGTTTTTCTAATTGATCGATGTGTATGAATAGCCGTGTGATCTTTTCGAGTACATTCTATAAGACATCGACGTGTTTCTATACCTACACAGACGTCACAGTATTAACAAGAAAAAACAGCAGACAAACTAAGTACTTATGCAAAACAAATCCAACAATGAGATGACTATCATCTACCTCAATCATTCTGGAGTTCTATCTGGAGAAGAAATTAAAATCTCAACTAGAGTGAAATCATCAATTGTTTAAAATTATTTATTAGTTCTTCACTAGACGAATCCAACTTCTAAAACTTTACTCAGCTACATCAATCCACCTGGAAGTTATATAAAGAAGAATTTACTATTGCGTTGTCATCATGGCTGTCACATGCAAAATCATGTGAGACCATAGAAGTTGTATTAACATAATAGTAACTAGAGTAAGACTAGAACGAACGTTATTCATCAGAACTATCAAGACGTAGTCAGCCGCGAATATGGGGGGAAGGGATGCGATGAAGAGTATGGGAGTTGTCAACACTTCCAGCGACAGTAAGTCACGGGAAGAGGAAATAGAGCGACAGAGTTATCGCCGTCATTTTCAATAATTTCGTAATTGGAGTTAATATTGCACCGGACTTCTAAAAGCGCTGTGGCTAACGCAGTGCGTTAACTAAACTTAATTGAAGTTTAGTACCGGTAAGGTAACGTAAGCGTAGTGCGTGTTCTAGTGTCTGCCTTATATTATTCCTACTTTTAGGTGTAATACCAAACATTAATGAAACAATCAGTTCTAGTTGACGACCGCTTAGCCTAGTGGGTAGCAACCCTGCCTATGAAGCTGGAGATCCCGGGTTCGAATCCCAGGTCGGGTCAGTATTTATATGATGAATATGGATACTGGTACCGGGTCTTGGTTGTTTTATGTATGTGGTGTCTTCGCTTGGTACCCAAAACACAAGCTAATGCTTAGTTTGGTGTATAGACGTTGTTGTCATGTATACGTTATTATATAAAAAAAAAACAACTCTCAGCACCCATAAACTTTGTCACGTAGGTAAGCTAAAGCTTTGTATACGATACAAGCGACACCAACTCATTGAATAGTTTTTTTTCGTATTTCAATGCTGTGGAGTATGGAGTATACACAAGTCGACAATAAAAAAAGAAAAAAATAATGGGACGTCCCACACAGTGCCATCCAGTCCTAAACTAAGCAAAGCTTGTACTATGGCTACCAGGATAACTGATATGCATACTTAAATATTTTTTTAATATATATTATACATATATAAATATTTTACATCCAGACACGAAACAGACAGACATGTTCATGCACACAAATATTTTTCCCGGGCGGGAATCGAACCCGCGACCCTTGGTTCTGCAGTTAGAGTCTCTAACCACTCGGCCAATCGGTCTGTCAAATATAGCATGTTCTTACTCGTGCAATTACATATCACGGGTTGACATTTGCAGGGATTTGCCAGTGTATTTATTAGATGTTATGCAAGCTAGCTGCACAATTAGCTAGCCTCTGGCACGTGCCTTTGCACGTGGCGTAAACACTAAGCACAATGGGTACACACGCCATCGGTAAACAAGGGCGATGGGACGGACAGATCTGGCTAGTTAGTAATTTGTAAGTCTTGACAAAGGGTATTTGGCTATGACTTTATTTTTGATCTAACTTGAGACAAGGGACAACTTCCAAAGTGCCAACCCACAAAAAAAATTTTAAATAAAATTGTAATACTATAAATTGTAAAATACATAAAATTATGCAAAAAAATTTCTTCTGTACATTACCGACTCAAAAAAGGGCGTTGCATATAAAAATAATTATACCTGAGACATCCCACAGAGCGCTATCTAGTCCCAAACTAAGCAAAGCTTGTATCATGCGTACCAGACAACAGACTGATAGAATGTATATCATAAATGTATAAATATTCCTTATAATATATACATATATAGATATTTTTACCTAGACACGGAACACAAATATTTGTCCCGGGTGGGAATCGAACCTGCGACCCTTAGCTCCGCAATTAGTGTCTCTAACCACCCGACCAATCGGTCAGTCAAAATATAACGTTCTAGATAGTTCCCAGAATGGGAATTACTTATATGGCGCCTAAATAAGTAGTCCTGACGCAGCGTAGTCAGTCAGTTTCTTGGAAAGTCAAGAGCGGACAACTGGAAGTGCGATAAAAGTTATTAGTGACAGTTTTTGATTTTGTTTCGAAACAAAGTTTAAGTCCTATTTAAATCGGTGTTTTAGTGCATCCTAAATATCTGGGCTATAGCCCCCGTAACTATTTAAATGAACATAGTTCTGTGCAAAAACCGTGTATGTTTTATGAAAATTAATAAAGTGTAAAAAGTCTGCACCTTTGTTCAATATTATTTTTTTATGTCGAAAATAATTATAATAAAAACCACCAATGGTTAGCTAGGGCACTGCGGTCACGTGCCATACAAATAAGATTGACTGTGGTTTCATTTTACTCCAACCAATTAGGCATCTACTGCATTTGATACAGCTCATCGAAAGTTACTCAAGGGAATTGTTTGTGGCATATTGTGTATTAAATAACAAAATGAGTGCGCGTTGAATTTTAATTTATGGGAAATTATTATAATTAATTAAATTTTAAAAAATATGGGAGCGATCTCTGGGGATATTGATAGATTTATTGTAATTTGTCGGGGTCCTTGGCTTGCGTGGGTGGTAGTGGTTGCGAAAATGTAATGACATACGAAATCTTTCTTGAGAATGTTTTCAGTTTTTTCTAGCTATATCAATATTTTCTAGTAAGATCTTATTTCCTGGAACGTCTCTTTAACTGTTTTGGTACAAACCTGAAATCCACGCTAACGACTCCGTGAGCAAAAACTCTTTGGATGTAATATTATGTTACGGTGTAAAACAATCCTGATTTATTTCCTGAATTTCGAACGCACTTCAGAAAACTGTAGCTTTTACACTGACAGTCGCTGTCACGCCATGCTCGCAACAAAACACAAAAGAGATTAACAAGGTCAAAGCGCATAATACATTTTAGGTTATCGATCCTGTAGTGACTAAATGTCCCCCAAGTGATAGAATGACGTGTGGTAGTAGTAGAGTGTTGAAACAAATCTGTTAAGAAGTTATGTCATAAAAAGGTCGGTAAGGGGCATCATCAACATTTCAGCCGCCAGACGTTCACTGTTGGATATAGATAGGCCTTCCACCTAAATCTCCATAACACCAGTCTTGCGCTACCAGTAATCAACCAAAACCGCCACTTTTACCAAGTCGTTAGTTGGCTTAGTAGAGCCACCAAGCGAGAATCTTTCTTCTTCAACGGTTATTAGTACTGCAAGCGACTTGACCTGCCCATAGCAATTTCAAATGTAATACCAAAAGCTGTGTCGACCACTCCTGCTCTCTGCTGATGTTTTTGCTATGAATTCAGCTCAGAAAAACTCCAAGCGTATCTCTTTCCAGGCCAAGACTAAGGGACCACGTCACGTTTCAGTTAATCATCACTAATAGCACGCACTGGTCAATGACTTTGGTCTTCAGGCACTGAGCACTTAGACTTAAAAGGGCGGCAAAATCGAACAATACAAAATGTCCAATAAAAATCTATTAAAAAGATGCCAATTTTTTGGCTCCCAGATCCAACGAACCTACAAGAAACAACTGATTATTTATTATTGAAATAATTTTTGAAATATTGAAACTAATTATATATTATTAAGAACCCCTGTAAGTTATCTGTCATGGACAAACCCTCGAGCACGATTGAACGCAGCGAGCGTGTACATAGGTTTATAAGGTAATTTTCGAAATTTTATTACAAACGAATTTGCAAATAAAAATATAATATAAAAATTGTATTTGGCAGATAGCACTTTCTTGTTATTTTCATTAAATGCGCACGACTTTTTTTCCTTTATTCAGCACAGAACACCTTTTTTTTACAGTACGATACAAGATCGAACGCCAGAGGGCAGCCCACGAGAGAGAGAGAGAGAGAGAGAGAGCTTTGTTCGTGGCTTGGTGGGGTGTCCCGAAACCACTTACACGTCGTATTAAAATTTTAATTGTATTTATAATTTGAAAACAATTACTGTTTTTATAGATACAACTAAAGTAGAGTTGATAGTAGTAACAGGTAAGTATAGTAGCGTCTAGAGTTTGCCATAATGTTTATTGTGATAGATTTATTCCATTGCACCAGCCCATTATGCTCCACTGCAGGGGTTTAGGCTTCCCCCCAGGATGAGGTGTTTGGAGCTTAATCCATTGGTTAGATTTATAGAATTAGAGTAATTGTTCAAGTGAAATGTCTAATCAAAGCGACTATCCTAAACATATTTTTCTGAATGAGAAACCTAAAAAATCTAAAAAATAAATGCAAATAACGTTACAATTAATAATACTTCAGTCTATCAATTAATTTCTAAATTAAATCAATAATTTCCCGAACAAACCCCACCGCAATACTTTGACATTTCAATCGCTCCCTCTAATTGCTTTCCCACCACATTTTCCTTTTACCGGAACTAAAACTTACTTTGTCGCGAAATGAATACAATCGATTACTTTTCGATTGAGCCGCCGTAACCACGATTAATTGATTTAATCCAGTTATTGTTAATTCAGCACTCACGCGATTAAAATTTACTTAAGGTTGCAGTGAAATTGTAAAATCGATAAAATTTAAATTTTACTGTAAAAATTGTAACCATTCGTATTAATGTGATAATGTACTATTTTATAAATCGATTTTAGTAATATAACATAATTTAACTAAAGTTACAAAACTCGTGGGTTTGATTCCCGTTTATACGTAGTTCGTAACATAGTCCTGTACTAATAGGTATAAATTTAGATGTCAATAAATAACATTAGCTGCATAACGCTATTAAATTAATAACGGATTTGATAAGCTTTGGAATGCAAATATTCTGAAATTGCCACCGGAAATAAATCTGGTAGTTTCACTATAGCAAATAAACCTATTCCGTTTACCTCAAGGTCTTGAATACGGTTTTGTTCATGGTCCTTCGAGTCGGATATGACTTTTAGTTGGTCCTAGTTCGTCTGAGCTAAAGCTTTTTGTTCGGAAAGTCCCCACGGGCAATGGATCACGTCACAAACGTGGGAGGTCACAGACCATCAAAAGGTCTGACGAGAAGACACAGTTTTTGACATCCTTTGACCAGTATGTTTTAATCCTTTAGGTCCATATCGTCCAGAGCATTAAAATATTACGGTTACCAAAATGTCCAATTATACAAAATCACCATTATTATAATATCCTTTAGAAAAACTTAAGTCTGATAAATATCACAACCTCCGCCTATACTGTCGCTTTCGTGACAAAAAAGTTAACAGGCCCCGACTCGCACTGGACCAGCGTAGTGGGCTTATGTGGGGTTCAATCTCCTTAATTCGATGTTGAGGAGGGCTGTACTCCAGCACTGGAAATATGAAAAGCTGTTTAAGAAAATATTAATTCGTATAAGAATCAATAAATAACAATGGGTATGCTACTGAGCCAAGTTAAAATCATGTGACTGTAAGTTGGCTTTTTTGCAAATTGTAAGTAATAATTTCTGGGACATGCCACACAGACCATCTAGTCCCAATGTATATAGGCAAGTATTATGCTTGTATTATAGGGTACTATACAACTGATATATATACTTAAATATTCTTTTTTATATATAATGTATACATATATAGATACTTTTTAAACCCAGACACGGAAATAATACATATGTTCATGCACACAAATATTTGCCCCAGGCAGGAATCAAATCCGCGACCCTCGGCTCCGCAGTTAGGGTCTCTAACCACTCGGCGAACCGGTCAGGTCAGTTTAGAAGACTATAATATTTTCTAGAAAGCGGCGTTTTTGAGATATATTAAAAGTTATACCTATATGTGGCGCCAAAAATTGTATGCCCATTTCCTTTGATGGATTCTTATAACGCCCTATAATAAAGAGGTCCTTGTCAAGATTCGAAATTAACGTAGAAGGAAAAACCATAGAATGGTGAGATGTAATAATTTTCGATTACATAATAATAATACATGGTACATCCCACAGAGTGCCATCTAGTCCCAAAATTAGCAAATATTATGCTTGTGTTATGGGTTACTAAACAACTGATATATATACTTAAATATTCTTTTTTTTATAATATACACATAAACATATAGATACTTTTACACCCAGACACGGAACAAATAGACATTTTCATGCACACACATATTTGTCCCGGGCGGGGTCGAACCTGCAACCCTCGGCTCTGCAGTTACGGTCTCTAACCACTCGGCCAACCGGTCAGCCATCAGTACATGGAAATAGAACTCCAGCAGTAAAGCGAAAGAAGTCGCGAGATCGAAGTTAATGAAACCAATGGACAATACTTACGTAATAGTCTCCGAATACTTTGGAAATATTAGCTGACTGATTGGCCCAGTGGCTAGAGAACCGCAGAACCAAAGACAGCGGGTTCGATTACCGCCCGAGACAAATATTTGTGTGCACTGTGTATGAACATGTCTATTTATTCCCTGTGTGACTGGGTGTAAAATATTTATGTAGGTATGTAAATATTATAAAGAATATTTAAGTACGTATATCAGTTGTCTAGTACCCATAATACAAGCATATTAGGTGCTTACTATAAGACAAGGTGGCGCTGGGATGTCCCAGGTATTATTATTATTGAAAATGTATACTCAATATTTAATCTTTAATTTTCGAATTATGTACCAAAACCTACCAATCTGAATATAGGTAATCCAGGCAAAAAAATTTCATACAATTAGGAATATTTTTTTCGAAGATATTCGTTGTAAAAGTTTTTGGTTGGTAGATTTTCTCTCTATAGTGTTATAACGGAGCGGGGATGAGACGAGATTTTAACGCAATTTGGCGCGACGACCACCCCCTTCCATGTGCCCGGGTATTCCCCCGTGCAAACACGTTTTGTTTAATTAATTTGTTGCTCGACAGCGCATGACGTGGAGACGACTTTAATTCCTTTTGGACTATATACATATGTTAATACTTATTTCTGTCAGGTGATAAGTCACACCTAACTCAACCAATTGTATTTCAATCTGCTTTAAAATCTTCGGTGGTAATTTTTTTTTTATTTATTTCATTTCATTTTGCACCGAAATATATCCAGGAAACTCGATTTCAATACTTCGATTATACCTGGTGTTCGGGTGAATATAAATAAAATAAATGACAAAGAAATTAAATTATAACCACGTTTTTCTCGGTAACCGTTAGTTTGCGCCATCTGCTTACTTAAAGGTTTTTGTTCAGTTCAGTAAGGTCTACATGCTCTATAAGTTTGGACTACGTTCAGCCGAACACTTTAATGTATGGATAGAGAATTGACGTGTAAAAACGTACCTGGATAAAAATATCACCTGACTGTTCGGTTATAATTCACGCACACAAAGACTGTTTGTACATGGTTAGAATGGTGAAGCGAGAGCATGTGGTCAGTCGAGTCACATACACAAGTATGTAATAGTTGGCCTATCATTTTTGTTGACATTGCATTGCGAGGGTACCTCCAAACATTATATAAATCAAAATTCAATACTACGAAATGTCGACATTTTAATACACCGAGAGAAGAAATCCATTTTGAATCAAAGTTAAAACAAAGGTACCGTCGTATTTAATCCTGATACGAGATGTTATTTATAAGAATTCAGATAATTTCAAACCAATGCATATCATACGATATGATTATATGAAAATTCAGACACTCAGTCCATTGTTTTCAGTTTTTCATCGTTTTTTTTGAAGTGAACATCTTAAAAGATGTTAGGTAAGTGCCTTTTTACAAACGGAACGTATACGTCTAGCCACTTACCCTCAGCATTCGCCTTACGAATATAGTTTAAAATTTTTACAACTGTATCACAAACAACCGTTTCGGTATATTTTGACGATTGCATGTGTTGATTAGGTACTTGCCATAGTATGCAAATTAGACATCGATTTTTATACATTAATTAAACAAGGTAACAAAGTTATATTTATATATAAAACGTACATTGCAAAATTCAATTCGATAGAGTTTCATAGAAAATGCTAGAAAATTTAAAAATCGAATGTATATGTTTCACAAGCTAAGAATCGGAAAGTTTTGTGATAATCGAGTGAACACATCGAAATGAAAAAAAAATTTATTGTCAGTCTTAGAGTGACGTGAAAGTTTAAACATCGCGATAGACGATTTAACTCGCTGCAAACAGCCATTAGTGTCGTGATAGCCGTGTGGTGGCGAGCCCGCTTTTTATTTAGCAGGTCGCGGTGCGAATCCCAGGGCCGAAACCATTGATTTTTTTCTGGTTTAAGTGGATACTATTACTAACCGTGACTGATTTACCGAGTGTTTTGGTACCCAAATTGCGGAGCTAAGGGTCACGGGATCAATTCCTGCCAATTTGTTCCGTGTTTGGGTTTAAAAATTTCATTTACATTTATTTTAATATGTTTGCTAGTATCTAGTACTTCATAATACAAACGTGATACACGTCCCAGATAATATTATTATTATTACTGATTCCGTGACTCGGAGAGCACGTCAAACCGTCGGTCCCCGTTGCCATCATCAGATGGCAGTACATCACCAAAATCCACCAACCCGCACTGGAGCAGTGTGATAGATTAACCGTCAAGCACTTTTATTCCGAAAAGAGGCTTAAGCCCCTGCAGTGGGGCATAATGGGCTGATACGGTAAACAGATGCATAGAAATCGAACCAAACAAGTAAAACCTTGGTAAATATTCGCAGAATCAAAATCAGTCAAAATTAAATACGTGGAATGATAGCGTACTGCATTATTATTCTTTATTAGTTTGCAAGACTTGGAATGAAGTTAATGTAACTTAATTTTACATGAAAATAGATCGTTAGTGGTACAAAATTACAAAGTTAGGAGCGAGTCAGTGTGTAGCAACACTAACGAGCTAAGCGGTTAATTAGTATTTGTTCTACAGCCGAGACTGTAGCGAGTTTGCAGCCCAGTCTATTCTAGCCACCCCGGATTGGCTGACGTCAGGCCTGAGGCACAAGCGGAGGCGGATGCGAAAGCGATTTATTGTTTTATAATCTTAAATTTGTGTTTATATATAATTCTCGGTGAACAATAAAGTTTTAACAGCTGCTCCTGAAAAATATTAGCTTTGCCTGTGAATATATATATATATATATATATATATATATATATATATATATATATATATGTGACAATATAAAGGTTGTCTGGAAGAGATTGCTCTTAGCGATAAGACCGCCCACTGTAGGTACCTACCAAACTTAGTTATAAGAGATACCTATATTATTTATTTTTGTTCTAACTTTTGGTGTACAATAAAGAATATATTATTATTATATATTTACACAAAGTTAATGTCATCGTTTCTACCAATAGCATTGATATAGCTATGCCTGAAAAAAATTACAACGAAATCATTTATATTAATTACTTTATAAAAATTTTCCTACCCATGAAAGTTCAATGTTAGAATATATTTTTTTTTATTTGGTAATTTCACGATCGCCATATTTAAGTAACAGTAAAACAGACAATCGTAATAGCCCGAGTGCAGCGAACCTGTTTCAAATTTACAAGGCCGTACGGCCGTGGTACGAATCCGGGCGTGTACCCATGAGTTTTTTTGACTTAAGTAACAAAAACAATAATATCAATAGATGGCGGTCGTTATAATCCACCAACCCGCATTGGAGCAGCGTGGAGGATTTCAGTTCCAAGACCCCTTACCCTGGGGGGAGGTCTATGCACCTGCAATGGCTGATAGTATAAACAGACCGATACATGTGTGCAAAATGCAGATACAGTTTGAGAATTTATCGTAATCCATGAATTAGTCATTCCTGAAATAAAAATACAAGATATTGTCGGATCAGCATATTTTGTTTGAACGATTTTATCTGAAGAACTACTAAACTCATTTTGTTGAAACTTTCAAAATAAAAAGGTGTATTCATGGTTCAGTATTATATAAAATTAACAAAAAAAAAATAAAGAAAAAATAGAGTACAGCTTTAAAAAATGTAATACATGTGTTAATAGAGACTTTATCTCAGGATACCCTAAAAACTAAAGAATGAGAACCGTAAACTCTATGCAGACAAAGTAGCAATCAAAGTCCGTACATATTAAATAAAAGTTGATTGATGAAACTCACATTACGCGAAACCAGACACCGGCTACGCTTATACTGCGGCCATTATCTCTCCTCCTCCCAGGTTTTGTAGGAGTGGGGGGAGGGTGTTCGCTGTCGCCTCGGTCTTAATCTTTAATTAAGTTACGTCGCGCTTTGAGCTTCGAGTTAAGCAATAAAGAAACAATCTCAAGCGCGCACGAATTCATTAACGCCCGTCCCGCCCCGCTGCCTCCCCGCCGCCACTCCGGCGCCGCGCTAATTCCTTCCTCGGCCGCATCTAATTAACTAATGAATTAATTTATTTGCACAGAGTTTTTCTCGCAATTAACGTCTTTTAATAATTTTATTTGCAAAGACGCCGCCACGTCGAGTGATTCTCGTAATTCTTGGATGCTGTAGCATTTCAGTTATTTATTTGCCGATCGCATAACGTACAATATAAACCAAAAATTTTATCATCAAAGAGGACTTCTTTCTATTTCTTATTTCTCAAACAAACACAATTGAGCACGCACCTTAGAATAAAAAAAAATAATTGCATTGTTTGCTCATTTTACACAAAACAGTGAAACATTGAATATGTAGGTACTACTAATGCCTATGTATATATGTATGGGAGCGAAATATCTATATTTGAATATTATAAAGTATATTTAAGTACGCAGGTACCTATATCAGTTATCTGGTAGATACCCATAGTACAAACTTTGCTTAGTTTGAGACTAGATGGCGCTGTGTGGGAATTTCGCGTCATTTTCACGTCATCAATGCCCAATATCACCAATACTTAAAATTACAGCCCAGTAAAGATTGATGTCGCCTAACATCAATATCAGTCCAATATTGTTGTCATAGGCCATATTATTGACGTCAATACCTTATTTAAAATTCAAAATAATCTTTAAGTTTCGCACTGATCGGTTATTTAATCGATATATCGATATTTAATCGATATACCTATATTTAAGTATATCAGTCGTTTTTTCCTCAATATTAAGTTAAAACATAACTTAAATATTAGGATACCCTTTTTCTTTAAAAAAATATTTCATGTGTATTTCCATAATGTAATGAAGACTTAGTAACTGGATATAAAGTGGACTACCCAGGACTATAGAGTCGTCAAAATACAGACGTAACAATGAGAGGTGTGAAGGGGCGGTGTCTATCTAGGCAGGCATTGGTTGCCGCCAAACCTAATTAACTTCTTACTCTGTGATTGGCACACTATTCTGCTTTGGTTTTAATAATAGTCTGTTTTCAAATCTCGCAAAATAACTTTTTTTTTTCAATCATCTTTCTACGCAACGTGATGAAATCGAGGATGAAATTCAATTTAACACCACTAAACGCAACTCAGGTATGGAGTTATCACTTTGAGCCGAACGTGACCACGCGGTTAGTCATTTATGTTGCTCTTTCATTGATTGTTGAATTAAACATTGGTACAAATACGAGATCTTCGGTTGAACATAGTCCAAACTTATAGGGCGTGTAGAATATAGCAAACCAAACAGTTTCAAATAAGCAGGTGGAACAAACTAACGGTTACCGAGAAAAAACATATTCAAATTCAAAGTTTCATTTTTTATCACTTGTCGTGATAGCCCAGAGCGCAACGAACCTGTCTCAAATTTATAAGGCCATAGGGCCATGGTTCGAACCTGGGCAATGAGTTTTTCTGGCTTAAGTACATTAACTATCACTGACTCCGTGCCTCGGAGAGCACGTTAAGCAGTCGGTCCCGGACGCTGTCAATAGATGGCGGTCGTTACAATCCCCAAGCCACAGTGGAGTAGCGTGGTGGATTTAAGCTCCAAAAACCCCCTCCTCACCCTAGGGGAGGCCTACGCCCCTGCAGTGGGGTGAAATGGGCTGACGATGATGATTTTTTATCACTTATCTTTTTTTGAAACTTTTTGTTTAGTTTGGTAAGCTCAACACGCTCTATAAGTTTGGACTACGATCAACCGAACACGTCCTATCATTAAATTTCTTTATTCCGAGTTGCAGATGACGCATTATAGTCCGAGAGCCCATGACCGAAAATTCGGATTATTGGTGATAGTAAAATGGTTTTAAAATCTCATCTTTTCGGTACTTTTAGTTTTCACGTAAGCAAAGAATGTTGTATCCACAGACAATCGAATAGGTTAGAAGAGCCAAGTGACGGTATTTGTTCTGAGATACGTGTCCCAAAAGTAATTACTCAACGAATACACCTAAGTAAAAATATTACGCAACGTAAACATCGAACTAATATTATTAGCGTATAGAAACGACACCGCAAACCAAATGATCGCGCCAAGCGTTGTTGCGAAGAAAAAAGATGGTGCCCTAACTTATCGTAGATAATTAATCAAAACAAAAGCAAAACCATCCAAAACAGATTTTTGTATACCTACATTATTTTCTATCGTTGCGGCCATACTTGTTTTAACGACAAGTAATGTCACGGCACGTATAATACTTATTAAATAATTGTATAATACTTGCGATTCTGTGTATTCTATTGGACACGAACCAATCATAAAATGTATGAGACATGTATAATACAGAGTATTATACTTGGTAGAAAAATCAATGTGGTAGAAACAAGGTGATAACGCGCGCACAGATTTTGTTCACGCCGTCCGTTCTACTAGTATAATTATAGTTCAGTGAACGTGAACCTGTCTCAAATTTATAAGGCCATGGTTCGAATCCGGGCGTGTACCAATGAGTTTCTCTGACTTAAGTACACAATATCACTGACACCGTGCTTCGGAGGGCACGTTAAGCAGTCGGTCCCGGACGCTGTCAATAGATGGCGGTCGTTACAGTTCCCAACCCGCAGTGGAGCAGCGTGGTGGACTTAAGCTCCAAGCTCCCCTCCTCACCCTGGGGGAGGTCTAAGCCCCTGCAGTGGGGTAAAAAATGGGCTGATGATGATGATGAACGTAAATACTTTTTTGTCTCAGATTTATATCATTTTACAAAGTGGTTAACTTGTTTATCTTTGGTATGATTTGATGTTGCAATTTAGGTTTTAAGATCTATTTTAAACATGCAACATACCTACTGCATATTTGAAGGTGACAGGGTTTCCGCCTATGTATACAAGTATACAATATAAAACACATGGCTGACGGCTTTCTTGTATCTGGTAAAACACCATTATTACCCTACTGCAGGGGCTGAGACCTCCCTTCGAAATGAGGGAATTTAGAGCTCAATCCACCACGCTGTTCCAATGCGGGTTGGTGAATTGTAACTACCATAAACTTGGAATATCTATTCAATGTAAAAACTCACCGTCAGATGGCACATAAACGCATATATCGAATTAAAAAAAATATGTGATACCTATTATAACTACAAATTAACTATTTTAGAATTTTATCCTTTACTTTTTTCCTTTCTCTTCCTCATGACTAAATTTCATAATTCTAGGTCAATGGAAAGAACCCTGTAGGTTTTGATTTCTTTGTGTCAAACTATGCAGCATAAATGGTCGTATTTTTGGATCACGTTGACTTAGAAGCTTCATTTTTGTACAGCTCCAAAGGGTCGTAGATCTAAGTGTCTGGTATTAATTTCCACCTTTACCTTTATCCTTACCTTACCTTGATACCTTTAGGCGTTCCTGAGAAAAATGTCTTGATAGACAGACAGACAGATAGGGATCGATGGGCAACGAAATTATTCTATAAAGATTCCTTTTTTTATTATTCAGGCACGGAAGTCACGGAACGCTATAAAGAAGAAGAAAAGAGAATAAAGTATACAAAAAAAAAAGAAATAAAATGGTATTTAGGAAAACGCTTGGTCTAAATTTCAACAATATGTATAGGTTTTTTTGAAAATTAATATCACTACTCACACTAAAACAATTTAAATAAAAACTTATATTGCTTATGCCATAACCCTAAAAACGCACAGCTGTCCGCGTTGTTCTATGGTACCAAATTGTTTATTAAAAATATAAGATTTACATCTTTTTTTTTAAATATCTCTTAATCCTGAAACAAAATTATATTACGCATGGTTACTTAGTTGGCATAATGTTATAAAAAGACAGATAATCTCTGTCGCCGGTTCGTCTGTCTGTCCGTCTGTCGGCTACGCAATAGTAGCGACAAATGTATCAGAAATTCGACACCGCATAGGCCATTGTTGTTTGTACACAATCGACTTAAAACTTAAACTCCGTCGTATGTACGTCCAGGTATTCATAGTGAGAACAAAAGCTCTGTCATGAAAATACTTTTAGGTATCACCAGTGCTTTGCCTGTGCCGGCGCTTTTATTTCGTCTGGTAGGTACCAGGTTTTGTTAAACATTTCAGTCACTCTTTCGAACTGGAACTAGATACATCCATTTTGATGGGCTTAGACCCAAAATTTAAAGTTGTGCTAGTCATTAAAATTAAAAGGAATAAGGTTCTAGAATAACTTTTCAAAATATATTTTTTTTCTTTACAAATTTCCCAAATATTTATGAAAATTCATCTGACGTTGAAATTGTCTCTGTGACGTCATCTGGGCGGTTGAGTTTATTGCGTTGCTTTCAACAGTAAAAAAACCTTAGCTAAAAGCAAATAAAAAATATTTAGGTTAGATGACTTTGTTAAAAGAAGTTGTAATCCTCATGAATCATTAGAAATATTATGACTTTATTTAGCCTAAGATAATGTAAATACTAAACATATGTCCAGATGACGTCATAAGGATTATAATCAATTTTTTGAAAAAATTAGTAATTAAATTACAAACTTTTTTTTTTAATTTTAAAAAGAATGTACACTAAATTCTAAAAGAATTCTTATATCAATGAAAAGTGCATTGCTGTAAGAACATGCGGTATTTGTATTGAAAACTATATTTTCTTGATAACAGAATTCTTTTTTTGTGTAAAACTGGTTTGTATTTTCGGAAAAATTATAAAATACATGTGATGAAAATTTTGATTCAAACCTATTTTTTCCATACTTTACGAAAGCACTGCATAATCAGTGTTATATTTCACGTGTATAAATGTCACTGTCAGCTTCCAAACTGTCGAAACTGTAAACAGACATTATAACGTGAAATCTACTATGTTAGGATAGGTTATGATTGTTTCAATGCGAGTAGCGAAGCAGAGCGGAACGACGAGCCACCCAAAAGCTCCAGAAATGTTTTCCCAAAACCAGCTAGTAAGAAGTTCACAATCTCGTTTGACTGACCGAATGGCTGAGCGGTTAGAGACTCAAACTGCGGAGTCAAGGATCGCGGGTTCGATTCCCGCCCGGGACAAATATGTCTACAGTTAGTAGTTACTTGAAAGCAGTTTAATATAATACGCGTATGTTTTTGTATATTTATGCTATGTGTTACTAATAAGTTTATTCATTAAATTTTCACTACTAACGCGTGATCATAAGCATACAATTTTTTTTTCGCAATTTTTATGCATTATGCCTCGAGTAGGTGTCTGTCGCTTTACCAGCGTAAAGGGCTTAGTAAATTAGGGTTGCCAACTTTTTTTAAAGAAAATACAATGTAATTAAAAATAAAGAGTATTTAGAAGAAAAGAGGTTATATATTAAATCATACACATAAATCACAGAAGAAAGAAATACCAAGTTCACGACAATAGTGTACTTAATATTGATAATGTCAAATGGAAGTTGAAAAATTCGTTTGTTCCGGGCACTTCCGGGCAGAAACTCAACAATTGTATTGCATTGCAATTTACTCTGTGATTTTGTGTTGACACTAGTATTTTTGAGTGAGTTGTCGAGGACAGTATTTTGGATACTTTATTTTTAGTGATAACCCAGAGCACAACGAACCTGTCTTAAATTTATAAGGCCCCACAGGGCCATGGTTCGAATCCGGGCGTGTACCAATGAGTTTTTCTGACTTAAGTACACAATATCACTGACACCGTGTTTCGGAGGGCACGTTAAGCAGTCGGTCCCGGACGCTGTCAATAGATGGCGGTCGTTACAGTTCCCAACCCGCAGTGGAGCAGCGTGGTGGACTTAAACTCCAAACCCCCCTCCTCACCCTGGGGGAGGCCTAAGCCCCTGCAGTGGGGTAAAAATGGGCTGATGATGATGATGATGATGATTTTTAGTGAATAGTAAACAGTAGTAAAGGTCAAAAACAAGTATAAAACTGTTTTTATCAGTATGGTTGGCAACCCTACTTCAAATACCTCCGGAAATATCAAGTCACAATCCTACAATTAGCCTCTCTTTGTACTGTACTTTATAATTGAATTACGTTCTCCGGAAGGACTCGTCAAATTTTAATCAAATTATTATCGTACAAAACGTTTATTATAATATTATATAGAGCTATTCAATAGACTTTTGAAGGGTATTTATTGTACGGTGCGATCGGTACCACTAGTCGTTTCTGGCTATGGTATCCAATCGGATTTCCTATTATTCCATACTAGCTTTTTATTCAGACTTTACATTGTTTTCAAGATTCGCATACTACACAGTTTTACTTGGACCTCTTTTTCCGGGATGAAAAGTAGACTCTATCAAAAAATTATACCGATCCCGGTACAATTGTGTAGTTCATGTGAGCGGAGCTGCGGGCAAAAAGCTAGTACGAAAATAATCATCATCATCATCATCAGCCCATGTTACCCCACTGCATGAGCTTAGGCCTCCCCCAGGGTAAGGAGAAGGTTTGGAGTTTAAATCCACCACGCTACTCAATTGCGGGTTTTGGACTGTAACGATTGCCACCTATTGACAGTGTCCGGGACCGACTGCTTAACGTGCTCTCCGAGGCACAGAGTCAGTGAATGTACTTAAGTCAGAAAAACTCATTGGTACACGCCCGGATTCGAACCATGGTCCTATGGCCTTATAAATTTGAGACAGGTTCGTCGACGAAAATAATATATAGCTTGCTAATAAAGTAGCATTGTATAGCTGAATCAATTTTTTTAAATCAGTTAGGTAAGTAGTTTCCGAGTTTAAGCGTAACAAACAAAGAATCAAATATCAAATATTTCCTCTTTATAATATTAGTAAAGATAAAACACGTGGACTACGCGTTTGTATTGTTGGGATGTGAACAATGTTTTGTTAATATCTTTATATCGACAGATATAAAGATATGATAGAATAAGTGTTTCATGTACTGTCAAGTTTTTATTTAAAAATGTATCCAAAGGGTATTGTTGTTAAAAATAAATTACAGCTGATTTGCTTATCGGAAAATAATTTATTTATTATGCACCGCACTTATCCTAACAGTCTGACAGACCGATTAGCCAAATGGTTAGAGATTAGCCAAGTGGTTGGAATTGCGGAGCCAAAAGTCGCGGGTTCGATTCCCGCCCGGAACAAATATTTGTGTGCATGAACATAATGTCTATTTATTCCGTGTAAAAATATCTATATATACTCGAAAAATATCTATATATGTATACTATATATTGTAAAGAATATTTAAGTATGTATATCAGTTGTGTAATACCCTATAATACAAGCATAATACTTGCAGTCACCATTCTAAATGAATTTGAACCTTAATCGTATTATAGGAAAACATGCAATAAATGGTAATAATATTTTGCATGTTTCTTTAAAGTTTTATTTGAATGTACTTTGTAAGAATTAAATAGGTACCTGCAAGATTTATTTCCCCCCCTCTCCCCATAGAAGTCGTCTCGTTGTGCGAGCTTATTAGAGGGTATTATAGTGAAGTAAAAAAACTATATTAGTATTAGTTAAAAACATGTAAACGGATCCCTGCAGTTATTATCCGAAGCACAAGAGCGACCGTGGAAGGACAGTCAGCGCGCACCGACTTCTAACGCAGTGGTTTTTAATATTTATTTATTTACAAAAAGTGTCAAATGACCAAGTTCTCGGTGTTGGCTCAAATACCTCTTCGCCATATTAATTTTCTCTACCCTTGTTCTCTTGTTCCTCATTGTCTATTCCCACCTTCTTCTTTCTTTTTTAGTGTTCCGTAGCCAAATGACAAAAAAGGAACCGTTATAGTTTCGCCATGTCCGTTCGTCCGTCTGTCTGTCTATCTGTCTGAGGTTTTTCTCGGAAACTATTGACAATATATAGATGAAATTTGGAATGTAGTTGTAATCTATGAACCGCTACACAATGACGTAGTGAAATTAAGAAAAAAAATTTTTTGGGACAGGTCGCTATACATGTAACTGAAGTACGAAAAAAAAATTCATCGTATATTAACGCGAGAGGTACCAAACGATAGGTCTTCAAAAATGATATCAAGGTTTCAAACAATTTTTTTTATTTAAGTCCACAGTTGTTGAAATATGCACTCCTAAAGTCCTAATTTTTGTTAGAGTCATGTGTCCTTCCCCTTCAGCTAAACCGTTGCTTCTGGATATGTAGTAAAAATTTATAATAGGAGTATATATAACGTAGTTATTTAATTTCTATATCCTCTGCACCCACTCACTATTTCCTTTTTTTCATTTCCCTCCAGTAAACCTCTTATTTTCCTTTTCTCCTGCACCCTCCATGCTCCATAAAATGCTACAAATCTACAAATATTTTTTACGAGAAAAACTTCATTTTTTATGTCTAAGTCAAATGTCAATAACTGAACACGTTTTAAAATATCCACGTATACTTAGGTAGGTTTCGTCGGGCATAGTTTACTTCATACTTTAGGCATAGTTTACTTCATACTTTAGGCAAAGTAGGTTAAGATTCTAGAAGTAGAACATCTTCGTGGTGAATAGGCGACGCAAATTGGAAGAAGCGGTGCGCTGGGCAGAGGACGCTTGCCGTCGATCACTATGGCGAGGGCCGGCAGATCAGACAGAGTTAGCACCATTATTAGCACGTCATGCGTCTCACGCGGTCCCGCAGTAGAGACATATTTGTACGTAGCTATGCGATGTCGACATCCCTACACGCGTCTCGCGCTAAATTTTAGTGAAACGGCGCTAGTAAGGAAGATGTCTTACTAACTCGGGGCCGCGGGCTCCAAGTACTTTGCTTTAGGTACGAAAATAGGCAATGCAGATCAGGCGGTTGTCACGAAGTCAAATAATCCAAGAGTAATGCGTATTCACGAGGGTGTCGCTGGTACGTTCAAATTTCAATTAAACAAGAGCAATTAACGTTGCTTTTTAGCCGGTATGTATTTTAAAGTAAAAAATATTTTAGGCCGATTTCATAACCGTTTCGAGATAAATCATTTCTTAGCCATATTTTGCTACTAAGACCTCTTAAAACAGTAAGATGGTAATTATTCCAAGAAAAATAAATTTCACTATTTGACTTTGGTTTGACTTTTGTTTCTCATTTATATTATGACTAGCGACCGCCCGCAGCGTCGCTTGCGTAGACTACACATTCCTGTTTTAGGTAGTATTAACATTCGAAATGGTTTATACATAGGTACTTTTTGCTGAAACTAATATTGGGTACACCCATTCAAACTTTCAATGTTCATTCTCCCCACTCCTTTAAGGAAACCGATACTCCCATACTTTTCACCTCCCGTTTCCCACCCTTAAAACGTGTAAATCCAAAAACCCTGAAACACGTTATTATTTATTTATTTTAAAATTTATATTTTTCTAATTTTAAAGAACAAAGACTCATACAAAGCCCTTCCCTCCCTCCCTCCTTAAATTTAAAATTTCAAAATATTCCTTTCTTAAAAAATAATACTCACGTTATAAAATAAACTACTGTTCCAAATTCCGGCTTCCTAGACTTAGTAGTTTCGGCTTTATCTACGCTGATAGATCAGTGAAGATAAACGACAGACAGCCACAAAAAGTAACTGATGTCACTCTTGACAACATTCTTTCACGTCTGCAAAGTTTAATTAAAATCTGTTCAACCGTTTTGGAGATTAACCCGAATAGACACATAGACGTACAGACAGACAGACGGACAGAAAGTAGTGTATGTCACTTTTGACCACCTCCTTTTCATACCCTTGAAATTTCATTAAAATCGGTTAAGTCGTTTTAGAGATTAACTCGAATAGACAGATGGACGTACATACAGACATACAAAAAGTAGTGTATGTCATTTTTGACCACTTTCTTTCCACATCTGTGAAGTTTCCTCAAAATCAGTTTAGCCGTTTTGGAGATTTGCTCAAATAGACAGACACACAGATAGTATTATTTTATACATATAGCCTATAGCCTTTCTCAATAAATAGACTATCCAACACAAAAAGAATTTTTCGATTCGATCCAGCAGTTACTGACATTTGCGCGTTCAAACAAACAAACACTTCAGCTTTATAATATTAGTATAGACAGTTTGTGGGTAAGATACTAGTATCCAAGTGATAAGAGAAAAAAATGTTATTTTCAAAGGATGTAAGGTATGCATGTCATTTCTTGTATCCCTAATGACGTGTATGCAAAATTTTATAATGAACGGTTGAGTAGTTAATGCGTGAAAGCTTAACAAACAAACTTTTGCATTTATAATGTTAGTAGGATTATCTTGATTAGAATATTCGACTTTAATGAATCACAGTAAAAAATATGATAAAATTTACAGTTATAAATTATTGTACTTCCATAGAGAATGGTACACATAATATAAATGTATATAAATATAAACTTGGGACATCCCACACAGCGCCATCTAGTTCCAAAATAAGCTAGTATTATGCTTGTGTTATGAGTTACTAGACTACTGATGTACGCACTTAAATATTCTTTTTTTATATACATACATATATAGATATTTTACACCCAGACACAGAAGAAATAGACATGTTATTGCAAACAAATATTTGTCCCGGGCGGGAATCGAATCCGCGACCCTTGGCTCCGCAGTTAGGGTTAACCACTCGGCCAATCGGTCGGTCACACTTATATTACAGTAGAATGTACATATTTAAAGTTTGCCAGTGAATGGGGCGTGCAGTATGGGGTTACAGGCATTGTACGACATGAGACCGACATAATACGGCCGGGCCGACACGGGACGGCGGCACGACAAAGCAACGGACTTCGGCGATAAATATAGTGGGTGATGTATTCAAGGATATAAGAGCTTCAGAACTACAAACTATTAGTAATAATTAAATACTAGCAACAGAAGAATTTTTACAGTGGTAAACGCAAGGTATTGTGACAGACCGAGCGCAGCGAACCTGTTTCGGGTTTACAAGGCCATGCGGCCTTGGTTCGAATCCGGGTGTTTACCGATGAGTTTTTCTGACTTAAGTACATAACTATCACTGACTCCGCGTCTCGGAGAGCACGTTAAACTGTCGGGCGCCGTCAACACATGGCGATCGTTAAAATCCACCAACACCCCTTACGCTGAGGAAATGCCTAAGTCCCTGTAGTGGGGCATAATGGGCTGGTGGAATGGAATGGAAACGCAAGCAATAGAATCGCCCTTATTCCAAATTACCAATGCAACGTTATCTGATGTATTTACACTAAGAAAAGTAAGAACTAGGTACTACTAAGTAAATTTGTTGGTTATCTGGACATAAATAAGTAAATTTGGTAATGGTTATCTGGACAGATTATCTAACTACATTCATTATCTTAGACTAAATCATAATATTTGATTTGATTTGATTTGATATATTTATTGATTCATGAAGATTACAATTTCATTTAACATGGTGACCTTACCTCTATATTTTTCAATTACTTTTAATTTTTTGCTGTGCAAAGCAGCGCTATAAGCTCAACCGCCTAGGTGACGTCACAAGAACAAATACGACGTCAGATGAATTTTCATAAATATATTAATATTATTAATAATAATAATAACGTATACAACTACAACAACGTATTTATACAACAACAACAGCTTTAGCTTGTATTTTGGGTACAACGCAAAGACACCACATACATATAACAACCAAGACCATACCAGTATCAATGTTCACCCTATAAATACTGACCCGACCTGGGATTCGAATCCTGGACCTCCAGCTTCGTATTCAGGGTCGCTATCCACTTGGCTAAGCCGTCGTCATATTACATATAATATAGACATTTTGCTTCCAGACACTGAACAAATAGATATGTTCACGCACACAAATATTTCTCCCGGGCGGGAATTGAATCCGTGACTTTTAATTCTGCGGTTAATGTCTCAGCCAATCGATCAGCCCAGTGTAATAAAGAGCTTAACAGAAACGTTTATAGCTGCAAGACAAATTATAGACACTGGAGTGGTTTGGGGTGTGAGGAGGTACGAAGGGGTGTCTGGGGATGATTCGCAGGCAGCAAAGGTGTTCCGGGATCACCGTTCCGGGAAACCGGGAACAACGAGCCTCGTCGGGAAATTTGCTTACGTGACGTACTCGATACGTCGCTTTCATCTATCTCCTTTAAACGCTGTTCTATTTTGAAGAATCATATTGATACCATTGATTTGTTTGTCAGGAATAAAATTTACTTATAATAAATTAAAAAAACAATATGTGTAAAACAAAGTTATTTTTGAGGTCCCTGAACTCAAAATAGCGCAACCGAAAACATCTCATGCTTCAGCTACAAATTCAAATCAGTTCTCGTTGAAAGATGTTTTTAAGTTTTATTAAATTTTTTTTTAGAACTGTCCACTTCATAATTACAAAGGTTTTATACTATATTAAGTATTTAAAATATAATATTATATATATACATAAAAATATTAAAGCTTTCTTTAAGGTGGGCGACGCCCAGAATATTACAATACAGGTAAGCATGTGTTTATCCACCAACCCGCACTGGACCCGCATGGTGGATTAAGCTCCAAGCCTCCCCATCTTGAGAGAAGGCCTAATCTCTTGCAGTGGGGCATAAATGAGCTGGCTGGTGAAGTACAAAAAAAAAATCAACGGATCTCCTGCTTTCGCCCGAATTTCTTAGGACATTGGAAATGAACCGAACGGAATAAAGTAAACACACATGTTTTGGATAATATTTTTCGAAATAATTTTTTTTTCGCAAAAAAATTCTGTAAGTGTGACATTTCGATCGAACAAACCGAATTAGTACGAAATGTAACACCGACGAATATACGACTTCCAACTAAGGGCACCCTTAACCACTACTTCCGGTTGTTCGATTCTAACAATTTTAGTCTCAATCGATCCCCCGTCTAATTACCCCGAGCCGTTTTTTTATTTTTTTCTTATTCAGACCTAGTTCTTGAGATATCAGGCCCCCAAAATGAAAATCGGGGGAAAAAATTGCAATTTTTTTTGGTTTTTTGCCGATATTTTTTTTTGTTTTTGAACTTTTCCCAAATTGTTTTTTGCCATCTTGTAGAGCTTACCAAGCTGCGTCTTTTGACACCACATTCATCCCGATGTCTTGAAAACACTTCGTGCAATCTGCCTGTCTCACAAAACTCCCAAATGACCCCCTATACTCCAACTGAAATGAAAGTCATTTCCAATGACAAAACATATGCAATTCCCAGATACAGACTTTCAAAAGAAAACAGTTCCTTCATGGGCAACTGTGTTAATTTTTATAAGTGACAATGGAATAGGGTATGAAATATATTAATATTTATCAAGAAAATTCAAAATGGAGTATATACGATAACAAAATTTATGAACAAAATTATATTGGGTTGAAGAATATGGAAATTTTAAGCTATTGAAATTTTATCTTTATCTCTTTCTTGCAAAACGATATTTAACATTAATTTAAATGGCCTAACGTCACACGTAGGTACCTACGCAGTGCAGTATTGCCCTCTCTGTCTAACAGGACACTTCAAACATTAAAAACTTTGTTAATAAAGATTTATTTTTAAAAATTCTTTCACTGTTCCGGCGCTCCAAGTATTTTGGCGCCGGAATTTATTCGCATTCCTCAGCCAAATGTATAGCCAACGTATACCTACTTCAAATATATTTTTTTTTTAATTCCTGTACCATTATATAGCAGTTAATAGATTACACCTACCTTTCAAATTTCAACTTTTCGCCATTTGATTACTAAACTTTATAATTATAATCAATTTATATGATGAATATTTTATTTGTACAGCGGCATTGAACTTTGAATGTAACAGACTAGAAGGCCACGCTTGCTAAACTCAACGAGTCAAAACCGACAAATTTAATTTCTTTAAATTTAAATGTAAGTAGTTGTGACGGGTAAAATACAAAGACGTGGTGAACGAAGATCTATTTCACCAATCACCTGGACCATACACGCTTCCCGCCCGTCTCTCCTCATCCTATCCTTCATAACTTTTCTTCTCGAACTAAACGGCCAGCGTAACGCCTCTATTGAACTAATTCGAAGCTCGGTGGTACCTTGACACCTCCACACATTTCTAATAAAAATGGTTTTGATAGACGGACAGAGGCGCAGATGTCTGTATGCAGATTCGGCCCTCACTAAATAAAAATAAAATAAACAACGGTCAACAAAATGGTTCAATTTTCTTTTGAGACACGGAACCTTAAAAATTCTGTCTATCATAAATTCTTCTAAACTTTAAACCTGTTAAATGTAGATAAATAGAAATCGTTAAATTAACGTTTTTATGTGACCGCAAAAAACGGATAAATGCCAATAAGAATTTTACGATATTAAGTTACTGATAAGTTACTGAAAAAAGTCAGAACTTTTGGGATGGCCCCTAGACACGAACCGAGTGGCTATTTACAGGAAACTACCCCACACGATTTTTGTAGGAAAATTTATATGTTTGGGGATAATACGAAATTCTAAGAATAGGTCACTCCCGCATCGAAAATTTATTTTACCAAAATAATACACTTAGCAATTACACGTGAAACAAAAAAGTTACTGCAATGTTTCGGTTACAACTTACAAATTACATTATTTATCTATTAACCCCTATATCAAAAATAATGTATAACTGACCAATTTTACGCCCCCACCCCCATTTCTCATTTTTTGAAAATAATAAAAAAAATTATTAAAGAATTTATATTCTACTCAATTGGTTCCAGACGACGATACTCCTTAAGCCGAAAGAAGACGAAATTGTTTTTTCTTGTAAAATAATTTGAAGTAATTTCTAATTTCACATTCGGTCTTGGGTAAATATTTTTCAAAAAAACTTCAAACTTTCAAGTGTGTAACTTATTCAGTTTAGACACGTGACGTTCGAACGCACAAACAGACAGACACACAGCAGAATGACAGCAATCGGATCCCATTTTACTACGGAACCCTATAAAAATACATTTTATTACTAGTTTATCCTTACCGGAAAACAGATATTTTTGTTTCGACATCCTGTAAATAGCATATTTCTCTTCACTTCACTTCATCAGCCCATTTTTACCCCACTGCAGGGGCTTAGGCCTCCCCCTGGGTGATATTGTTAATGATTTTAAAATCATAGCCTAACACCAAAGAGACTTAACAAATTAACATTTTGCATTATTTCATAAATTAAATGTATAAGATAAAATAAATAAACGGTGTTACTACGCCCGATCCATTGTCCTAATAAAATCTGAATACAAAAATGTACCTAATAAACTAGGAGCTGGCCCTTGCACTAGACCTAAAGTTAATCTTGACGCCACCAGAGAGCTTTCAAGTGTTTCGTCGAACTCAGATGTTCTAAGCTCCGCGAACGGATCAGGTCTATTTCTACTGCAATATTGCACAGAAAAAAAATATTTCATATATAACGAAGAGGTTATTCTCTCAAAATAAGTAAATATATTGTTTTTGCAAGATATTTTTTGATGGTGTGAAAAAATATTTACTTATTTTGAGAGAATAATTTTTTAGTTATATGTATATAAAATCATATTTTCTTGGTTTAAGAAATATTTGTTTCTGTGTATATTGTTCTTTGTTACTATTACATGCTACGATGTCTACAAAAAAAGGCTTGACGAGGTAGGCCATTAAGCGCTTTTTGTACGACTTAGTGGATTTTGGAGAAACGTTATCCCCTGTTCACAGGTTAGACATATAAATGGATAACTTATGGTTGATCATATCACGTGGAATGCAATGTTCAGATAAAACATATGAACGCATCAGGATTTTACTATAACTGACTGACCGATCGGCCGAGTGGTTAGACACACTAACCGCGGAGCCAAGGGTCGCGGGTTCGTTTCCTGCGCGGGACAAATATTTGTGTGCATGAACATGTCTATTTGTTAAGATACCTATCTATAAATGTATACATTATCAAGAATATTTAAGTATGTATATCAGTTGTCTGGTACCCATAATACAAGCTTGCTTAGTTGATGATGGCTAGATGGCGCTGTGTAGAATGTCCCAGGTATTATTATTGTATTATATTACTAATTAATATAATTACTAATTTATATTACTATTCGCCATTCTTCGTCTGTCACGCTAATACGATTCCTTTGGACAGGCTGTGGACATATTAGGAACTCTGCTTAAATATCGAGAAAATATGAAGACATGAGTGGTCAAAGGTCATATCTGCAAAAAATCAAAAACTTGTTTTTTCGGTGTAACAAAGGTTTTATGTTGCGCCTAATCTATTCTCAATGCTATGAGAGCGGTTTCCTTAATAATTTTTAATTAATTTTAAAGAACAAGTAAGAAATGCACAAGGTTCATATTAAGAGAAATTTTAAACTTTGTTTTCTCAAAATGTCTATTTTGTGAGTTACGACCTTTGGCCATTCATGTCTTCATATACTAGAGTCACAGACCAGTCAACCTATAGACCACACTTTAATAAACATCAGTACGAAAACGAAATCGCCAAAAAGTGGCGGGGTGCGGGGAGAGGTCGGCTAGTTTTCATTGGCTCGTTCAAAATTGACAATTTAATGGCTTCTGACGTGCTTCCAACTGACCGCTTACAAGAGACGTAGTTATGTAGTGTCACTACATAGCCTTGGCGAATGCTACTCCCTGTCAAAGCGTGGTCTATAAGGTTGACTTGTCTGTGACTAGAGTTGATCAGGTACACAGGATTTGATTGGTAGTTGATCTTTCCTTGCTTCTATTTTGTTCTTTTCATCGTCTTCGTGCATTATCTACATTTCATTTTTGTTATAAATTATTTAGTTTCAATTATTGTTTAAGATAGTTATAATAAGCACCTTTGTTTGCACTTAGAATAACATTTATGACTGTTCACAACTTTCAATAGAGTGTGCATTTGTCATTTTGTTGTAAACAAGTGTTGTCCTTAAATAAATTAATAGGTTGAATACGCATTTATTGATCACCAGTTTTATTCCAGAAAGTACGGTCAAAAACATAGGATGGACGATTAAGTTTAATGGGAATTCACTGCGAAGCAAATACAACGTTTGAACCTTCTAATGTATAAAATGCACTTGACAGCCGTCATAGGTTCATTCGGGTGGAAGGCAGATGTAGTCTATGTGATATCAAATTGTATAATGAAGTGAAGGTCAAATTGAGAGTGCCATTGACAAAGTGACGTGCAGATTTATAAGAAATGGATTTATTTTGCTGTTTAGGGAACGGTAAACGTAAGCGAATTTTTTAAATGTTTTCATTGAATTAAGATTGGCTTCGCTGTTTTCTACTATAGTTTGACCGAAACTGCTGTACCGCATAGGTGTGTACGCGGCACGGAGGGAGACGCACCTGCTCTTTCCGTGGCTCTGTCAGTCCATCGTCAACGCTTAGGAACTGCCTTCCCTCCTCGCCGCACACATACCTAAGGCGCGGTAGGTACAGTGGTTTCGGTCAAACTATACTCTAACTAGCGCATACGTAAACGAGTTACAATTTACTATACTTAATAGGTTATATGACTAATCACACTAATCACACCAATGTGTGATTTGACGTTTTCACAACTAGTGTAGATAACAATTTGCATATACATAAAAAATCCTGTTATTCGTCACGCACACAGTTTGTAAAAACCCAATAATTTCGGTCTTTGATTATATAACGTCTAGATAAAGTTTTCGGCTTCAAAAACGAAGATAAAAATATCACCTAACAGTTCGGTTATAATCAACGCAGACAGAGACGATTTTTACATGGTGTTGGTTAGTATAACGTAGCTAGAGTAAGTGGTCTGTTGAGTCATACAAGTATCTAAAAGTATGCATATGATTTTTGTTGACAGAGTGTTGTAGAATTCTGGTAATGTTTTTTCAAAATACAATATCTTGGGGAGCGATATCAACAGTGGATCGACGGATATTTTAAATCTAATAGTCAATAATTGAAAATCTAGACTTAGCCGAGTTTACCCTAAATGTTTATAACGTGATAATTACTGCAATGTCAATGTTGGAACGATTTCAAATATGCCGTTGAACAAATATTGAGACGAGTTTTCAATTAAATTACTTTTCTATTTTGTGACCACCGCCTTGCTTCGGGTCTATTTCTAATACTCAATTTGTTTTGGTGTTCACTTGTTATCATAAGATATTAGACTTTAACGTAAACGCATAGAGCATAATTTCTTTTACTGCAATTTTCTCTGCTAGCATTTAAATCGCAAGGGAATTTGAATCGTATTTATATGACTTCAGCTCTTAATTTGGAAGTGTACATTTTAAGGGGTGAATGGGGACAAACTGTTCACGGACCGTTTGGTACAAAACGTATATTAGGAAGCATTATAGCGTCTAAGTGGAATTTTATTTGAGGGTATTCAATGTTGCGAAATGGACGACAAGGGGGGGATGCAAGGGGATCTTACGTTTCATTGATTTTGAAAAGTGAAAAGATGTTATCACCTACAATTAAGTGAGGGCACAATAAAATGGAACTCTTGCGTATTGTGCATCCAATGGACCACTTAGCGTTAGTGTAATGCGATTGTTGTTGTTGTTCGATGTAGAATTTGTTATAATTGAAAATGTGATTGTAAAAAGGTGAACATGTCACCGAGTAATTTTAAAAGCCGTTAGTTTATAACAAATCTAGCGAGATTGTGAACTGACGAAATATTGTGCACGGACTGTAACATACAGGGTGAGGTTTAAATGACCAGCCAAATTTTAATTTAATGATCTTTGGTGGGAAACCGATAGCCGTCTTGTTGAAAAATATTGAGATATGACTACACAAACCTTTCCCGAAAAAACCAATAACTCTAGTCAGCATTTATGCCCGCCGCCCCATTCCGTTTCGAGGCCTCGGGCGCGTACGTTTACTATAGTGTTAAGAAGGCAACCAAACGTTATAAAATAACACTCTTGATAAAATAATTTATTATGAAAATGTAACCCATATTTTTTATTTGCGCAAGGTCTATTGGTTATACCTAACATCTAGAAAAATTTTGGCCGGTTACTAAAATCTCACCTTGTATAAACAAGAAGCGGGCTCTCTGTCACTGAGCTTTAATGGCGACCTCTACGGTCATATAATTTTTATTTTTTTATTTTTATGATTCGTATATACGAATCACAGTTTTACAATCTTAGGGATTTTCTGCGATACTATTGCCAACTGAAATGTTAACCTTTTCTTGACCGATCAGTTTAGTGCACCGGATTTTTAATTAGTTCAATAGAGGTGTAATGGTGCATTTGAACCAGCACTATGCCTCTGTTTTTATTATTTTCCCTTGACCTTAGATTGAGACCCAAAGTTATACCAAAGTATACCAAATTTGTCATCGTTCGATCCCCGAATCTTAAATGTTTGTGTGCATTTGTGTATTTCTATATATTAGGTCGCGAAAATAGTGTTTTCGTACATAATTTGTATATACTTTTAAGAAAACCTCTTTGGCTGTACTAGTTGTATCTGGCTGGTTTTGATACCATTAAAAAGGTTACATTTAAAAAAAAAAGAAACAATTTAGTAAAATATTGTTTGCCGCCGGTTTTTATTTGTTTTTCTTTCTGTCAAAATGAGTGAATCTAATGAAGAAATAAGATACATTTTAAAATTTTATTATAAGAAAAGAAAAAATGCAACGCAAGCTGCGAAAAACAATTGTGACCTTTATGGCCCTAATGCGGTGTCAGTAAAAGTAGCACAAAGTTGGTTTAAACGTTTTTAATCCGGGAATTTTGATGTCAAAGATGCACCTCGCTATGGTCACGGCTAAAATGGACGCCTGAAGATCTGGGAATCGACCACAAAACAGTTTTGAACCATTTGAAACAAGCTGGGTATACAAAAACCCTCGATATTTGGGTACCACATGAGATCACTGAAAGAAACTTTATTAAAACGTAATCAAACCGAACCGTTTTTGAAGAGCTTGACAACTGGTGATGAAAAATGGATCAAGTTCGATAAGAAATTCGTCGTACAACAACTACAACTGAGGTACGACTGAGTAGTCATCGCGAGCGGAGCCGCAGGCAAAAAGCTAGTATGCTATAAACAAATTAAATGTAGTATCCGTCGTTTGGTACCCATAGTACCTACCAGGCTTTGCCTAGTTTGGGATCAGATAACCGTGTGTGGGTTATCCAGATGTTATTATTATATTCTGTATTGATAAATATAAAACATTCGACATCGAAATACTCCCTTATGCGTATAATTTTCCACGTGTCGACGACCCTTCTTCCCAAATAGAAAAACAAATAGCTTTACAACTCGTTCCATCGAATGCAACATGCGTTTCTCACGAGCTTTTACTAAAATGCTTTTGCGCCGATCGTATTGTCACGGTTCATTATTTTTCATACCTATACTTAATACTTATATGACACGTAACGTAGTGATATCTGTTATATATATGGTTAAAGACAAATGCGGAGCCAAGGGTTGCAGGTTCGATTCCCGCCCGGGAGAAATATTTGTGTGCGTGAACCTTTCTATTTGTTCCGTGACTGAGTGTAAAAGTATCTATAAACAATATTTAAGTAGGTATGTATGTCAGTTGTCTATACTCCATAATACTTGCTTACATTGGGACTAGATGGCGCTGTGTGGGATGTCCCAGGTACGTATTATTACTATCTGTAAATGGAAAATTGTTGGAAAATTTATTTAAATCGACTGTCATCGCTGTATCTATACCAGTGGCGAAGGCTGGTGACCTTAAAAAACCGGCCAAGTAAGTGTGTGTCGAACAACGCACAGTGAACCGTTCCGTAGTCGGGATGAACTTTTATGATTAGCATTCAAATTAGAAAAAAAAATATATTTCAAAAACTACTCAATACGGGTATTCGGCGAAAATTAGTCCAAACTTATAGAGCACGTAGAGCTTACCGAACTAAACAAAAAGTATGAATAAAAAATAAACTAATCGATAATAATTAATTTAACCTTATACATGTATTTCTCGGTAAAAGTTAGTTTGAACTTGAAATTGTTTAGTACGGTAAGCTCTGTATGCTCTGTAAGTTTGGACTACGTTCAGTATATATTCATGCCTATCGCTATAAAAAAATAATAATGGTTGGCATAATGTTAATATAAGGACATAGATAAACTTGCTGACCATGTAAGCCGCCTCAGTAAAATCACAGAATGTTTTACATAGATATACACTTTTACAATAAGATCACAGTTGACATTCACGATTTATCCCTTTTCAAATTTAAAACTACAATAAAATGAAAGCTTTATGCGAAAGCTTATAATAAAGTATCGGACTACTTAGATGATAAAAATCCGTGGGTGTAAACCGCTCGCCTATCAGTTCGTTTCAATAATATTAACCTTTAAGAACTTATTATTACATCAATTGTTTGTATATATATATATTTTTTCAAAAATGTGTCCCTCAGTTTTTTGCTTATTCTTTTGAGAGGAACCAGCACTTCTTAGAATGCGCCATTGTGGAGAAGTTTTCCCACAAAGTAATTAATTCACTTTTGTGACGGAATTACGGAATTACCAAGATTATATTACATAACTACGAATCAAAGATTTATTGGGTTCTGGCCAGCTTCCTTTTTTAACATCAGTTTTAGCCATTGGTGTCTACCTAATCATTTTTTTTTTTAATTTTGAAGTCGCGGGCATTCGCTAATACATGAAAAAATTCAGAACTTGAAATGTAGGCAGAGGCCATAGATTTCCACTTGGCAAGAACATTACATAACCCTATCCTTATATCATTTCTTTATACTCTGTGGTAGTATTCTCTACTAGCTGTGCCCGCAACTTCGTCCGCGTGAACTTATGTCTCAGCCGGTTATAAAACGCTACGTGACTGTCTTCCGCGACATATCGCATCGCCATGAAACACTGGGCACGCGGGACGCGACGCTGCAACTCGACAGCGTGGTACTATGGGGTTTCTAGCTAAAGTTTTCAAGCTATATCTTTTGATTTTGTGAATCGATTTTGTTGAAATGAACACTAAATGTTACTGAGAGTAAAATATCATGTCACACAGAAATCAGATTTTGAACCCAATAAGTGACTTGTACGTGATGAGCGTACAAACGAACAAATTAACCGATCAATAAATTAGTTTTCACGTACTGTTACAATTTTTTGTGCTTGTCGATAATTTTTTTTTTTGCAAAAATCAGTAATATACAGAGACGGAAATCCTACGATTTAATAATATGTAGGTTATAGATATATTACACTAAAAGGAGAAAAACTTGTGGTTTTGTAGAGACAGCAGCGCCATTAGTTATGCCTGCCTTGACACGACGATTAACAACCCTACCGTTAACCCGAAGAAAAAAAAAAGTTTAGCAACGAATTTACTATTACTGCTCAAGAATATTTCTATTTAGTTTGGGGAGCTGAAGTAAAATATAATTCAATAAAAAATTTGCCCAAAAATATATAAAAATAACAAGGCGTATTATCTTGATACCGTGTAGAAATAACCTAACCTAACATAATTCTGAATTACTATATTAAGTAACTCTGAAACTACAATTTTTATATATAGCATGACATATCATCAGCCCATTAATTATCTACAGCAGAGGCTTAGGCCTCCTCTCGGGATGAGGGGACTTTGAGCTTAATCCACCACGCTGTTTCAGTGTGGGTTGATGGATTTTACAACTGTTCTCTATATTGGTGGCTAATGGGACCCACGGCATAACGTGCTCTTCGAGGCATAGAGTCAAGGATAGTTATGTAAATAAGTTAGAAAAAACTCATTGGTACATGCCCTGGGAATCGAACCAAGAACACTAAACAAGACGCGGGCTCGCTACCACTCGGCTACCACGACATCTTTATATATATATATATATATATTAAGATAATACGGTAGTTGACGTAAAAATTTGCGTCTTTTTCACTCGTTCTAAAATCGACAGTAATAAGTGAAACGCGCTGCTAGTCAATTGCTCAAGGTCGTCGGCTGTTGTCAGCGTCTTAAAGATATCGCTGTATCAACTTTTAATTAAATAATCATTAATCTTTACAAAAAGTCTTGATCGTATGAGCTCAAAAGAAAACAATAAAGGATCAAAACTACAATGGCGACATTCTAACATTACTTACAATATGTTCCGTTGTCGACAACATTTAACTCGCAGCTGAGTTTATTGTCGCAGTATAGATATTATCGGAGTACATTAAACCGTTTTCACGCACATCGCCCTGCCGTTACGGTTAAAGGACCAAATTAATACTTCGCAAATAAGAGGGTCCACACCCCTAGACATTCCGAGTTTAGCCGAATGCCGACGATCTTACACGAACGCGTCGCGTCGGGGTAAACGATAGTTAATTACTCTGTCGTTTGCTCCGTAATGCGGTTGACGTATAATCTTCCGAACGAGGGGTAAAAGAATTGATTTTGTAATCATTCAGCCTTTTATGTTTTGTCTAGGACTAGAACGTGGGAACGTTGGAATGATACAAGCGCTAGTTGTCTCTAGTGCCAACAAATTACACGTGATAGGAAATAAAGGTCATTGGTATTCGAACAACATATCCTAACCTAATTCTCATTCTCGAGATGCGCACCAAACATTAATGGTTTCCTGGGTCAAATCCCTTAACAAGTTTAAAACGACAATGAAACGAAAAGCTTTATGCAAAAGCTTATTATAAAGTATCGGACTACTTAGATGATAACAATTCATGGGAGTAAGCCGCTCGCCTATCAGTTTGTTTCAATAATTTTAATTTTAAGCACTTATTCTTATAAAGATGTTTATAATTTTGTTAAAAAGAGCGTCCTTCAGTTTCTTGCGTATTTCTACTCTGAGAGGACCCAGCACTTTTTGAATGCGTCTTTGTGATGCCGTTCTTTCACACTGTAATAAATTCACTCTTGTGACCATTGATCTTGTGACGTATTTCAAGATTATGTTACATAGCTATGAAATAAAGATATTTCATTGATTGTTTGAGATGATGGAGCTAAAAGGTAGGCACTGGAAGTCCATAATGGTACAACGTGTTCTAACCATCTTCGGGCTTGTTGTCCAATGGCGTCACCGTGATAGTCGTCACTAACCATTTCCTATTTAAATCGACTGTACAAGCGCCGTTTTGTGCTGGATATGTAGTGCAGTTATGATAGAATTGCAACATTGTTGGGAGAAAAGTAACTTATAGTTTATGACAATAATTATTGTACGTTAATTCATTTTACATAATTTTCATAATCTCACAATAATTAGCAGGTAACGTAATACCTGTGTACCTTCCACTTCCATTGTGCTCCAAATAATATTCATTATAATAATTATTATATGAAATAATTAAAGTAATAAATAAAGATAAAATAAAATTACTCCTCCAGTTTTCTATTTATTAAAGCAATGCACTGCGTACGATTATGTCAAGCGATCGCCGAGCGATTTTATTTAAGCCATAAAATAAAATTGAACTTTACAGTTTTTTTTTTGTTTATTTAATATGAAAAGAAATACATACATAATGTTCAGCACTTAACACAAGCGAACAAAAACCCTGTAAGGTTTATCCGTCGCTGTCGTCGCTTTGCATTACAATTTATTTATACTTAAATTATATTTACTTATATATCATTTAGTTATTTATTATCTTCCCTTCCGAGGGCAATGGGCACCCTTTTCTTTGTGGCAAAAAATGTTTTTTAAAATTTGTTTACACTTATTTGGGGTTTGGCATAAAATATCATGCGTTTCACTAGGTATTTCGTTTAATATAAATGGCAACAAATACTCCCAGGTTCTTTTCCCATATAAATTCATTGTTTTAGGTAAAACATATTTAGGTAAATAGCTTAGATTACGAAACGTTTTAGGCCTTGACCTCCTCGCGAGTATATTAATGTTGTCAATTTCATCACAAACTAAAGACAAACTAAAAACAAAATTCGTAATACGGTTAATAATTAAATGACAGCTTCCATTGTTTCGTCTTTTTAATGTGTGATGGAAAATGGATGGATGGAAACGTATATACTCAATGCTTGACGAACGTAGCCGAAGCATAGCCGAAGCCTGTAATTTTCTGGGATTATTGTACATTCGTACACTTTTACCTTCTTTTACCGTATATTATACAGGTTGAGGTTTTAATGACCAGCTAAATTTTTATATAATGATCTTTGGTAGAAAACCGATAGCCGTCTTGTTTCTTTTTAGTATCGTTCTATAGAAAAATATTGAGATATTACTACACAAACCTTTCCCGAAAAAACCAATAACTCCAGTCACCATTCATGCCCGCCACCCCATTCCGCTTCAAGGCCTCGGGCGCGTACGTTTACTATACCGTTAAGAAGGCAACCAAACGTTATAAAATAAGACTGTAGATAAAATAATTTATTATGAAAATGTAACCCATATTTTTTGTTTACGCAATGAGGTCTATTGGTGATACCTAACATCTAGAAAAATTTTGGCCGGTTACTAAAATCTCACCTTGTATATGGCTGTTATTGAAATATGACTTGCTCATATATACCAACATTCTCAAGAAACATTTATTGAGAAACTTTACTTTTTGTAACTAGATTAGTGTATATATAAAATTACGAAAATCGTAATAAAAATATAAAACCACGCCACACCAATATACACCGCCCAGTCACGAATTACTACTAGAAGTCTAACAGAATCAAATATCATTTGAGGTAAATTTCCGGGTGTAGGTATCTTTACTTTCGAAATCAAAGAGATAACTCACCTGCACTCTGACTTCAGGTAGGTTGACTTTCATGGCGAGTTCTTCTCTTGAATACACGTCTGGATAGTGACTCTTTTCAAAAGCCCTCTCTAGTTCGTGTAGTTGGTAAGTGGTGAAAGTTGTCCTGTTCCTGCGATGCTTTTTTTTGTCGCCGGCGCTAGGCGGTCGAGTGGTTCCTTCTTCGTCGCTGTTCTGTGGTGATTTGTCACGAGGACTTCTTTGACTGAAACCGTCGTTGCTGTTGCAGGAACCTTCACCTGGGAAACAAGGATAGTGGAGTCAGTGGGTAAAATATACGATTTTTATTTTTAAATACAAACGACAAAAAAAAACGACAAGGTATAAATATTAAAAAGATAATTCTCTAAAAAGAGATATAATTAAAATTCTATTTTACCTTATTTAATCTAAAAAATAATAAAATTTAAGATTTTGACTAACGGTCGTCGTCACGTCCTATGTTTATTATGATCATTTCTATAGTCTAATATAATAATAGAGTCTAAAGTAATAATCATTTTATTTGTAGATATTTTTAGTTTTTAATTTGGTATAAACTTTTATTTTTAATTAGTAGGTAATTATTGGTTATCAGTTTATATTTTTTGGGAATATTATTGGCTGTATATTTTATTAATAAATAAGTTGACAGGAATCTAATGTAATATTATATAATTTAATTCAATTATTTCATTCTTTTTATAAATCTCTTTTTTTAATACTTTTTTACTTATCGTTTTTTTCGTGGTAAGTTGTGGAAAAATTCATTGTACTCAAATTTATTACTTTCTAAAGTTAGTACCTAATTGGGGAAAAAGTAGTTTCCAAGTGACTAATCAATTGCATATCATATCTGTAAACTGATATAATAATCTGCTCTGATGTGGTGCTTATGTAATGCAAAAAACCAAACCAATATAGAATCAACTATTTTAGAATAACACATCTACTGCGGCGCACTCTGAGATTGTGATACGGTATATCCATGGTATATCGAGAAAGGGCGGATTTTGGAATTTAGAATTAATTTTTTCATTATCTTGTTATTGACGTTTACCTGTTGGGTACAGGCCTACTATTTTTTCAAAAACAATAAATAACAAAAAAAAAAATATAAAAAATTATAATTTTACATGGACAAAAAAACGTTTTCTTTTAAAAAATGTTATTCTTTGAAAGAAAGTGAAATAATGAAATGTTTTACCTCATAATCAACCTTAGACAATAAAATTCAAGTCGTTAAGATACCGTCGAGCGTAGCTACAATTACAACTAAATAATGAGTATTACATAATATTGTTATAATATATATGTACAGTTTACAAGTTTTTTTTTTTTTTAATTCTACTGCTAAAGAGTTCAAAAGAAGTGTTAAAATTTGTAAATTTGTATGGAAAAAATATATATAACACGCGTATCAAGTCCAAAACCTAGCGCAAGTAATATAATAAACAAATTTTTAAACACATATTTCACCATAGAATTTGACAGAGGATCAGACCTGTCGTTCGGTCTAACCTTTTTTTTATTTTTTTATCCTATTTACACACGACAATCGGCGACGCTGTGTGTAAGAGGTTGTATGTATGTTTTTTTAATTTAATTGTCGGTTAGCATTTTAATTCAAAACTTGTGGGCCGATTGCCATGGAATTTTTGCAATACATAGATATAACCTCAAACCATAATTTCGTATACTTTATACGGTCATCGGCAGCAAAGTAGCGTTGTAATAGATATGTTTCTCTGAAAGAAGTGGTCTAATTTTGATATAGTTTTTTGCCTTACATAGATACAGGTAGTAGAAGCAAAGCTGGCACAAGCGATTTACTGACACATGAATTTATAATGCTTAAAAAAACAAACAAAACTTTTTGTTTTTTTTTATTGTACATTCAAATGCATAAGTGTTAGTAATTCGCTCGTCACGCCTTTAACTTGGACTACCTATAATGTATCTATATCACTTCAGAGGATGTTAATCAAGAGTTATACACCAGGGGGGCGTTGCAGTAAATATGTTTCTTCAAAACAGCTTGTTTATAATTATATACATATAAACGTCTTACTTTTGCGGTTTCACACAGATCTCCTAATCATCAAAAAGTAGGCAATAAGTAAAAAAATCTATAGATTTCGGGCTTCTCATACTTATCTAAGGACAATGAAAATGAACATCAAGAACAAAAACCTATAGCACATTTATGTCTAACAATTTTGTTAAATTTTTCGAATACAAATTATGGACCAATTTTCAATTTGGTAACCATACGACGCCTCGCGAGCTTCTGCATCTTTTGAGACAACCGTCTTCGTTCTATGCTTATAACTGACGTTTCACTCTCTACTATACCATATGCTGCTGTCAATTTTATTACTCAATGTATTTGCATAAAATTTAACGGAAAGCTGTAGTCGTTTGACTATGAATAACAATATATCACTTCTCAACGATATATTTACATGTTCCATACCGTTAGCCCATTAATGCCCCACAGCAAGGGTTTAGGCTTCCCCTCGGGCTGAGGGGGCTTGAAGCTTAACCCACAACGCTGCTCCAGTGCGAATTATTGATAGCAGCCGAGACCGACGGCTTAACGTGCTCTGAGGCATAGGCAGTGATAGTTATGTAGGTACATACCTAAGTTAAAAAATCATTGGTTTATGCTTTGGGATTTCAACCACGGCCTTCTAAACAAAAAGCGAAATCGCTGGCCCTCGGCTATCATGACATTACTTACTTACTTACTGACTTACTTACTTATTTATGTACTTACATAATGACGACCGCTTGGTTTAGTAGGAAGCGACCCTGCCTACGAAGCTGGAGGTCCCGGGTTCGAATCCCAGGTCGGGTTAGTGTTTATATGATGAATGTTGATACTGGTACCAGGTCTTGGTTGTTATATGTATCGCTTGGTACCAAAACACAAGCCAATGCTTCGTTTGGGGCCTAGACGTTGTTGTGATGTATACGTTGTCATTATTATTATTACTACTTACATATACTTCGGCAGAATTTAAAGTATTTAACAAACACACTAATATGTCTACGAAATATTTCACTTAATAAAGAACAAACGAGATAGGAAACGCTAACAAGCCCGTCGAAGTGGTTTTCATTTCAGTGTGTATGTTTATGCAAATTTGAAACCGGAACCGGATCTTCACGATAATGCAATTATATTCAAATCAGCCCTCAGAAAGTAACTTCATACATCATCGCGTATCATGCAATTATCAAAACAAACCAGGAAACGACTCCCCGCAATTATTAATGAGTATGGGAGTTGTATCTAGTCTACGTGATTTCAGTTTGTTTCTGTAATTGCGGTGTGCAAATGAATTATTGGAAATTAATTCAAAATTTTTAGAAATTTCGTAATCATTTACATATTATAAAATAAAGTCCCCCGTCGCGTCTGTCTATGTCTGTCTGTCTGAACGCGATAAACTTAAAAACTACCAAACGGATTGGCATATGGTTGACACCAATTGATGGAGTGATTTAAAGAAAGGTTTATGTGTATTATTTAATAATCTTTTGTGCAAATTAGTTGAATTATGACGATTATTCTTGAAGGCGGCGGATAAAATTTAGCCGACTGGGAGCTATCCAAATATTGTATGGAGGAATTATGTCTCTTTTATATGACTAAAGAAAAGTGCGCAATGGCATATGTCTATCTTTTATGGATAGCTTACTATGTCTACTTTTATGTTTAAAAAAATGGTGTCATATAATGAGGTGAATGAAAAGCAATTTATACGGATACGGTATTAATCTTTACGAAATTAAATACGTTATTTACGTTCAGAATATCATGAAAATTATAATTGCCCTTAACACCATACAATTTAAAATAATATCTTAGAAATTATCGTGAAATAAATACAATAGCGCGACAAGCGGCCGGGCCTAAAGTTATCAAGGTTATATACATAGAAATATTTTAGTTTGTTTTTATGTATTATTATATTTATATTTATGGCATCGGAAATAAAATATATTAAAAATACTCCAAATGGGATCAATTTACATTACATTTAAATATAATTAAATCCAATCCACATGTACGACGCAACAAGCTGATAGGACACTACGACAGAAAAAACACTACGGCTTTTATGCTCTGCTATCCGTGCGAAACCGGGGCGGGTTGCTAGTAGTCATATGAATTTAAAAAATCTCTGTAATTAGGATGTTTATAGAAATTCCGAAATCTTGGCTATATACAAACCTAGCTTTAACTCAAAGAGATTATTAAAGTTCCCTTAGATTCAATTCCGTTTTATTTTACAAAGTCAAAACAACGTACAATATACTATTTTTTAGCACCTTATTTATGTATGTAGCTTTCTCCATGGCAAAAAAGAGTCAACAAAGAATATATACAATTTTGGAAAATGGTCCCAGAGAATTTGAAAACTATAAAAGACTGTAGTTTTATTTTCAGCCTTTTTGATTCAACATATAACTGCGACGTTCCGATCTGACTTCCACCAGGACTTGAATTGAATATAATTCTGTAATTGGCATATCATATTGTACAATGTCAGTTCAATATTTATATTTTCATGTACATGATTTCATTAAACAAATAAAATGTATTCAAAATCGCTTATTCTAACATTAATTGTTATTTGTTGCCAAAACCTATATCGTTGTTCGACTTCGATTGAATACATGTTATTGTACTGTGTACATTTTTTTACTCAGTTGTCCGCACTTGTGGAACTCTGAAAAGTTAAATATTTTTTACCTGTTACTTACAAATAAAAGGTTGAAGATCCCATTTAAGTAAAAGATATACAAAACAAAATATTTATACAAACAGGCAGTTTATACTATTTTTGTTTTATGATAAAAAAATTATAGAAAATATTTCTAAATATACGTACCTACTATAATTTAAAACACACATTTATTTTATTCGAAAATCTACATGGTAGTAATAAAATGGCTTTTCCGTCGTTCGGTACGTGGCGTATCGGAGCCGCTAATTACACGTTACAAGTGAAACTGTTAAAAGCATTTCTAGAAATACTATAATGAATTTTTCCTTTTAGTGTCAACGTAAAATGTACGGGAAATGATTAGGGTGTAGTGTATAAAAATCGCCGCGATTTCTAACACGATACGCGCCTGGCATACTTACACTATAATTTCACTGCATAATTACAATTACAATAAAAAAAAAATTTAGGGTTATAAACTATATTACATTAAGAAGTTTAGCAATCAACGGACAGGTTATAGTGACTAAGTTCACATATAAAAAGAATTTTCGATAATTAAAAAAAAGGTTTTTTTAAATAATAAAAATAACTTATACATCACAACGACCGCCATCTATTGACAGCGTCCGGGACCGACTGCTTAACGTGCCCTCCGAAGCACGGTGTCAGTGATATTGTGTACTTAAGTCAGAAAAACTCATTGGTACACGCCCGGATTCGAACCATGGCCCTATGGGGCCTTATATCGGTCTTATGGCGGTCGTTACAGTTCTCAACCCGCAGTGGAGCAGCGTGGTGTACTTAAGCTCCAAGCCCCCCTCCTCACCCTGGGGGAGGCCTAAGCCCCTGCAGTGGGGTGAAAAATGGGCTGATGATGATGATGATGATACATAACATCTTGGCCCCAAACTAAGCATTAGCCTGTGTTTTGGGTACCAAGCGAAGACACCACAAACATATAACAACCAAGACCCGGTACCGGTATCAATATTCATCATACCTATAAGTACTGACCCGACCTGGGATTCGAACCCGGGAGTTCCAGCTTCGTAGGTACGGTCGCTACCCACTAGACTAAGCGGTCGTCAATTGTCGTCAAATTGAAATATATCAATTACGAAATTACCTAGGTGTTTTACAAAACAAACATCAACTAAAAATCATTCGAACCTAGGCAACGTGTGTCTAGAAGTTATACGTATAATTCCTGTCGTGCCTGTTTACATTGTATAACAGATGATATGGACTATGCTCCGTATTCCTTTGATGGGCAAAATCAGGAATATTGAAATCCGTCGAAGAACTAAAGTTGTCGACATAGCCGAAGTGATTAGCATGCTGAAGTGTCAATGCGCCGGTCACATTTGCCGTAGAACAGACAACAGTTGATGTAGACGAGTTCTCGAGTGGAGGCCACGTACCCTGGCTAGATGGAATGATGACCTAAACCACCATACCGGTGGTAATTGGATGCGAAAGGTTGAAGAGCGTGTGTGGTAGCGAGCCTTGGGAGAGGCTTATACCCTGCAGTGGACAGACACGGGCTGATGATGATGATGGTGATCTAGAGCTAAGTTTAGTTTTATCACATGACTTATCAGTTCAGGTGGGGTCCGGGGTGAGAGAGGAGGCAATAAATATCCTAAAATATAATAAAATTGCCCCCTCCCCTCCCTTAACAATACTGTATCTGCGATTACGGTTATATGTATGAATATGATATTTATATCTAATTTAATTATGTCTGGTATGTGTATTTATGCATATAATGATTGTATTGTGCAATGAGAAAAAAAAAATTATTAAATTGGGCTTTGCTTTAATTTAGGTGGTCTTAATTCCGGAAAAACCTGTAATTGGCTATTAATGTAATGTAATATTTTTATGTAATACTTTCTGTTTTCGCTGTAGGTGTAAAAATAATTTTTTTGGTGCGGCCAAACTCATCCTTATTAAAAACTTAAATGAAAAATTCCAGAAACTTTGATTGTTGAAATAGCTGGTGTTCGGCTTAAGTTCAAACTTAATATAGTCTGTAGAGCTTTCCGAACTGAACAAAAAATTTACTAAACATTCAAAAAACTTAAACTTTAAATATGTTTTTCTCGGTAAACGTTAGTTTGCGCCATCTGCTTACTTTAAACTTTTTATTTGGTTTGGTAAGCTCTACACGCTCCATAGGTAAGCTTGGACTGCGTTCAGTCGAACACACGGTGTGTTACTTTATATACGGGTGTGCGGCTGAACTCAGTTTAACTTTAAATATGTTTTTCTCGGTAATCGTTAGCTTGCACCGTCTGCACACTTGAAATTTTTGTTTATTTCGGTAAGCTGTACACGCTCTATAGATTAGTTTGGACCACGTTCTGTCGAACACACGCTGTATTATATACGGGGTGGTCGGTTAAACGTAGTTCCACTTTAAACGTGTTTGTCTCGGTAACCGTTAGTTTGCGCCCTCTGCACACTTGAAACTTTTTATTTAGTTCGGTAAGCTTTACATGCTCTATAAATTTGGATTAAGTTTAGCAGAACACCAGGTTTTTGCACAAATTTTTTACAACATGCGTGATTTAAAAATTCTACACTGTGTGATTTTTGAGTTTGACATACACTTTTTGAGTTTGACACGTCTTCTTCTTCTTAATTATGGCGTTTTCTGTTCTAGTAAGCATTGAACCCTAAATATATATATATGTAACATAATGGTTTAATAAAGAAGATAAGTGGCCAACTCGTCAAAAGTTATAAGTGAATGCGATCTCTAACCAGTCTGATTCGTAAATTAACCACTCGCAAAAAACCAAATTGATTTTTAATCAATACCAATTAGCTCTTCATTTCGTTCGACCCGTCCCCTCTTACTCTGCGTTCACGAAAAAAAAAAAACATAGAATAATTTTCTAATGAATCCATTTTACAGAGTGATTAATGCTGTTCGACGTTGGCTTAATATGTGGCAACACCGACCGACCAATCTGACACGTGATTAGGGTTGCGAGCTAACAAAAAAGCCGTATAGCCCATTATGGGGTAATGCGCGCGAGTGTTGCCAGATTATCGATAATTATTACAAAAAGACGAGCGAACGAAGCACAAGATTGGTAGATAAGGGACTTAATGCACGCCTCGTGTACGTCATTCGATTTGTTCGAAGTCACAGCTCAATTTGTTCAGGTTTTGATTTTTTAATCGTCGCATCAATGTCGCTCGTTGTCTGTAGGTCTGTTTACAAATATGTCATTTAGTTTGACACACGGTCCACCGATCTCTATCTTATAATGTTGGTTCAACTTTTCTTCTGTTAGGTGTTGGGCTTCGAATCAACTAGCTCCGACGCGCGACTTTGTTCGTATAAAGGATATTATAATAATAATACCTGGGACATTCCACACAACGCCATCTAGTCCCAAACTAAGCAAATATTGTATTAGGTACCTGGCAATTGATATACATAATTACATATATATTTTACACACAGACACGGAACAAGTTGAAATGTTCTTGCACGTAGATAAATATTTGTCCCGGGCGGAAAACGAACCCGCGATCCTTGGCTCCGCAGTTGGGGTCTCTAACTCGACCAATTGGTCTGTCATATCAGATATAAATGACAATACTATAGTTTTAGTGTCAACATTGTACACGTTGTTTGTTGTCCTAAATAAAAAAAAATAAAAAAAATAAAAAAATAAAACATCACGAGTACCTACTTGTAACGTGTTATGTGAAATTGGTTAAAGATTTTAGATTAAAGATATTATAATTCGGCCGTCGAGAGAATGCGTTTCTGACACATGAAATTTATAGCTATAGCAAGCATCATGTTTCTTGTGAGTTGACGTAATAATATAACTTTTAAATTAATTTTTATTCATAAGGTACCTTGTGCATGCAAACTATAATATTTGTAAACGTAAATTGTCTGATGGTAAAAATTCACATCAAACATCCGTTCACGACCTGTCAGGAATGCATTCTCTAGACGGCTATAGTTTAAAAGGAATGTGTACTGGCAAATTTCCATACTAATGGCGTTAACGGTTGTACCCCATTGAACCTTAACGGATTGGCGCAAAAAGTTTATATGGTATTCAGTTTCACAAATACTATGTCCATGCGTTATAAAATTTTTAAATATTTTGATATATCAAAAAAAAAAATCAATGGATCTCCCGCTTTCGCACGAACTTCTTACGACATTGGAAATGAACCTAACAGAATAAAGTAAACACACAAATTTTGGATCTTATTTTTCGAAATAATTTTTTTTCCCAAAAAAATAACACAACGGTATCTAAATAACCTTAAAACTTCGAAATATAACATTCTGTACGACATTTCGATCGAACAAACCGAATTATAACGAAATGTAACACCGACGCATATTCGACTTCCAACTAAGGGCACCTTTAACCACTACTTCCGGTTGTTCGATTCTAACAATTTTAATCTTAGTCGATCCCCCGTCTAATTACCCCGAGCCGTTTTTTCATTTTTTTCTTATTCAGACCTAGTTGACAAAATGAAAATCGGGGAAAAAAATTGCGATTTTTTTCGTTTTTTGTCGATATTTTTTTGTTTTTAAATTTTTCCAAATTGTCTTTTGCCATCTTGTAGAGCTCGCCGAGTTGCGTCTTTTGACACCACGTTCATCCCGATATCTCGAAAACTCTTCGTGCAATCTACCTGTCTCACAAAACTCTCAAATGACCTCCAATACTCCAACGAAAATAAAGTCATTTCCAATGACAAAAAATTGATGCCGATATTTTTTTTCGAAATATTTTCATTTTTCTTAATATGTTCAAACAACAAAATTGTGAATTTCGATGAGATGTTGTTGTGAAAATGCAATTACTTTCGTATTGAACATAAGAAAAAAGAAACATTTTTTTTAAATCCCCCCATTTCAATTTTACTTTCTTATTATGTATCAAAATATTTAAAAAATTAAAAACGTAAAAACCTAATTTTTGTTGATCTGAATAGGTATATATAATAATTTTTTTTGGGCCAATCGGTTAAGGTTTAATGGAGTGCAATCGTTAACGCCGTTTATATGGAAATTTACCACTATATACACAAGTAGGTACACAATTCCTCTTAAGTCTTTTAGTCATAAAGTACGAATTAACTAGAAGCTCTCTTCTGCATTTACTGTCTAACCACTCTGAAATGAGAAAAATTTCAGCATGAAAAAAGGATATTGTATACTTAAACCGTGGTATTACTTGATTTAGCTTAGCACAGCATATTACACAATGCAGCTGCACAACAAGTCTGTCGGTGTGCTTTTGATGTATACATATTAATGTTGTATTGTACGTATGTAAGTCTAAAGTATATACGTTGACTGTATATTTCTGAAATATACGTTTGTCTGTACGAAGGATTTCTCTCAGTGTACTTTAGCTAGCTGGCGCAAGATGGCGGGTTTTAGTCCGAGTTTTAGTGCGCAAAGTCCCCGAGCTCCGGTCTTCACCCTCGCGTAATCCCCGTGCGCTGGTCTTCCACCCCGCAAAATTGCGTAACGTCACTTCGATAGTGTGAAATAACATTTATGACTATTAAAACCAAACATCATCATCAGCCCGTGTCTCTCCACTGAAGGATATCTCCACTGAAGGTCATCTGTCAACCTGGCCGGGGGCCGTCCAACAATTCGCTTTCCGGTACGTGGCCTCCATTCGAGAACTCGTCTACCCCACCGGTTATCAGTTCTACGGCAAATGTGACCGGCCCATTGCCACTTCAGCTTGCTGATCGCTTCGGCTATGTCGACAACTTTAGTTCTTTGACGGATTTCAGTGTTTCTGATTTTATCCATCAAAGAAACACCGAGCATAGCCCGCTCCATAGCACGCTGAGCGACTTTAAATTTGTGCACTCTCACGGCAGGACTGATTAAAACCAAACGCTGCCGTCAAAGTAATTTACTCTACGCTTTTAGTGATGTAATTTCTAGTAGAAGCAGGTCCTTCTAGTAGTATTGGAGTCTAAACTGAGGTCGCCCGGTAACGCAATCACAAATCGATCGTCGCATTCGAGCCGCTGCGTTTCCGTCACGCGACCGAAACGGAAACGGCGCCACTACATATCGTATTATAGTTTTGTGTTTGTGTTAGTTTTAATTAGGCTACCAATTAACGATTATGCGTACACATTTGATTGTGAGAGTTATTTAAGGCCCGGGTCTCAATTTTTTCTCAGTTAACGCCTTGGCTTTGAATGTTTCCAAGCGTTTGTTTTCGATATTTCATTTATGAAAAAGGTATATACGTTTATTTTGGATCATAGAAAACTGTCGAATGAACGCTAATTGTATATAAATACGATTTTTATCGTTATATCAACTGTAATATTTCTACGTAGTATAATTTCACAATGTCGTGATAGCCCGAGCGAAGCGAACTTGTTTCAAATCTATAAGACCATGTGGCAGTGGTTCGAATCCGGGCGTGTACCAATGAGTTTTTTCTGACTTAAGTACATTAACTATCACTGACGACGTGCCTCGGAGAGCACGTTAAGCAGTCGGTCCCGGTTGCTGTCAATAGATAGCGGACGTTACAATCCGCCAACCCGCATTGGAGCAGCGTGGTGGATTTAAGCTCCAAGCCCCCTCATCTTCAGGGGAGGCCTAAGCCCCTGCAGTGTGGTATAAAAAGGGCTGATGGAATGGAATGATTTCACACGTAATTAATGACATCGTGAGTTACGCAATTGAATTCTTTAGCAACCAGAAGTTTTATTTATTGTTTCAACTCTAAATTAATCAATTTTTATTAAAAGAACCCTTATTTTAATTGCCATTCAAGTCAAAAATATTTCACAATGATATTGGTCTCTTTCTTTCGTTTGAGTTTCACCGCAGAACGCCTCTCCCTCTAGTTTCTAGCTAGTTTTCTAGTTCTTAACACATTTACAGCCAAGTGTTTTGTTTTCAATGCACAGTTACAGTAAAATTCAGACAACTTGGTTACCCTAATTATATGACAGTTTATATTCCCAGGGTTCTATTATCAACAATTCCACATCACCTTTTTAATTTTATATCAGAAAGTGATAAAACAGAAATTTAAAAAAAAATTATGAGGAGTTTACTGAGTAGCTCTATAACGAATGAACCTTCAGATACCAAATATATGAACTTGATAACGAAGTTAGCGTTAAAGTTTAGTAAAGAAATAAATATACTATCAACGTACCTATTTTACTGAAAATTGAAACTGTTGTCAACGAATGGAAAGTTTAACATTTTACCTTGTTTTATTGAACTAACTGACCGGTTGGCCGAGTGGTTAGAGTCCCTAACTGCGGAGCCAAGGGTCGCGGATTCGATTTTCGCCCGGGACAAATATTTGTGTCCGTGAACATGTCTATTTGTTCCGTGTCTAGGTGTAAAAGTTTCTATATATGTATGGATTATAAAAAAAAATATATTTAAGTATGTATATCAGTTGTCTTGTACCCCATAATACAAGCATAATACTTGCTTACTTTGGGACTAGATGGCGCTCTGTGAAAGTCCCGGATATTATTGAACTACGCATTAAATCACAGAAATGCAAACAAATTTTGTTTGGTAGAGAATGTCCAACAGGGGGCTAATATGCACACAGCGACAAAATTTTGTCGATGCATTACCTCGTTCTGACATTTGTATAAGATCTCAAGTTGATTTATATTTTTCTTTACATAAACTACAAGACCCGTTTTCACCCTCTCAAGAAACATATGTTATAATAATCCTGGGACAACCCACACAGCGTCCTCTAGTCCCAAACTAATCAAAGCTTGTACTATGGTTACCAGACAACTGATATACATACTTAAATATGTATTTTAATTTTTTAGATTTCCGTATATTGAACAGTTTTTTACTCTACGCCACTACACTACAAAAGAAATGTTGCGGTACCCAGATTAAAGCATTGTAAAACTTTATTATACAACTAGCAACCGCCTGCAACTTCGTTCGCTTGGTTTTTATGACTTCTACAGTTTCTACAATTTCTAATGTTTATATATACTGTTTATATATAATTTATAATAGTTTTGTCGTTTCGAAGATTAGCCCAAACAGAGACAGACAGACGGACAAAAGTAGCTTATGTCATTCCTGACAATCACCCTTTCAAGCCTGCGAAGTTCCATAAAAACCGATTTAACCGTCTTGGAGATTAGCCAGATATACAAACAGATAGACAAAAAGTAGCCTATGTCACTTCAGAAACCTCCTTTTCATGTGAGCGAAGTTTCATAAAATTTGCCATAAAATTTGATTTAACCGTTTTGGAGATTACAGCCAGACGTACAAACAGATAGACATAAAGTAGCCTATGTCACTTCAGAGACCTCCTTTTCATATGTGTAAAGTTTCATAGAATTTGATATAAAATTTGATTTAACCGTTTTGGAGATTAGCCAGACGTACAAACAGATAGACATAAAGTAGCCTATGTCACTTCAGAGACCTCCTTTTCATGTGAGCGAAGTTTCATAAAATTTGCTATAAAATTTGATTTAACCGTTTTGGAGATTAGCCAGACATACAAACAGATAGACATAACGTAGCCTATGTCACTTCAGAGACCTCCTTTTCATGTGTGTGAAGTTTCATAGAATTTGATATAAAATTTGATTTAACCGTTTTGGAGATTAGCCAGACGTACAAACAGATAGACATAAAGTAGCCTATGTCACTTCAGAGACCTCCTTTTCATGTGAGCGAAGTTTCATAAAATTTGCTATAAAATTTGATTTAACCGTTTTGGAGATTAGCCAGACATACAAACAGATAGACATAACGTAGCCTATGTCACTTCTGAGACCTCCTTTTCATGTCAGCGAAGTTTCATAAAATTTGCTATAAAATTTGATTTAACCGTTTTGGAGATTAGCCAGACGTACAAACAGATAGACATAAAGTAGCCTATGTCACTTCAGAGACCTCCTTTTCATGTGAGCGAAGTTTCATAAAATTTGCTATAAAATTTGATTTAACCGTTTTGGAGATTAGCCAGACATACAAACAGATAGACATAACGTAGCCTATGTCACTTCTGAGACCTCCTTTTCATGTGAGCGAAGTTTCATAAAATTTGCTATAAAATTTGATTTAACCGTTTTGGAGATTAGCCAGACATACAAACAGATAGACATAACGTAGCCTATGTCACTTCTGAGACCTCCTTTTCATGTGAGCGAAGTTTCATAAAATTTGCTATAAAATTTGATTTAACCGTTTTGGAGATTAGCCAGACGTACAAACAGATAGACATAAAGTAGCCTATGTCACTTCAGAGACCTCCTTTTCATGTGAGCGAAGTTTCATAAAATTTGCTATAAAATTTGATTTAACCGTTTTGGAGATTAGCCAGACATACAAACAGATAGACATAACGTAGCCTATGTCACTTCTGAGACCTCCTTTTCATGTCTGTGAAGTTTCATAAAAATCGATTTAACCGTCTTGGAGATTAAGCGCAGCAGACATACAAAAAGATATACATTACGATTTTGTATATATGGATTAACTTAGATAAAATTTTGATTGAATGAATAAAATTATTATAAATGGAATTATATTTATTAAATGGATTTTTACTGTTCGATATCTATTATTTTTTTCTTAAACTCTCATTATTTAAGTACTGAACCCAATTCTGAACCAAACTCTGAACCCAAATAATAATAACTTATTACAATACAATGCTTACAAACAACATCGTCAAACTGTGTCACAGAAATTGAGATAATTGGCCTAGTATGTGCTTTGAATGGACCTTAATAAATCGAGCGGCGTCGTCGATTGTGTTCCTGGCTATTGCTATCTTTATTTTTATCGTCTTTGACGTCTACGTCTACTAAGAAGTAATTTTCGAAGTTCAGGTTCGAATCCCAGGTCGGATCAGTATTTATCTGATGAATATTAACACTGGTACCGGGTCTTGGTTGTTATATCTATGTGGTGTCTTCGCTTGGTACCCAAAACACAAGCTAATGTTTAGTTTGGGGCCTAGACGTTGTGATGTATACGTTGTTATTATTATTTTAATTTTGACACTTTGTTTACTTATGTGTATCAAACGATGGGAAGTTACTACAACCTGACCTTAAAAGTATGGTCGATAAATAAATAAAACTCGTGGAGATAAAAGAAAATTTAATAAAATTTATTTTCGTTTATTACTTCCATTATTTTCCATATACATTCCATTTTCCGCGTGTGTTTCTTCAGCCATACATTTGCGGTCAGGTTGTATTCATTTGTATTGTATGAATAGTGGACTTCTATATACACGCTGCATATTTTAAATGGAATTGGAACAAAATTGATACCTATCTGTATCTATCCATTTGTACTGATGTAAAATATCGAAAATAAATAAAAAAGAAATATTAAACTTTTTGAAATAAGTATCTAAAGTTACATGATTTTTCTTTGAAATAACGACTATTTATTGTTTATATTTTCTTAATATGGCGGGTGGACTTTTGTGCCATGGTGATCAACACAACAAATTAGGTCAAACGAAAGCAATAGGTGCAATGACCTACTTTAGAAAAATTTCGTGTTAGAAACAACATATTTATATAAGAACGAGAATTCTATAATACACTTAACTTAATACGAATGTCAAATAAATATAACATCGAATAGTTTCATACTTCTAGTGTAATAAATATTGTATATAAACTAAGAGTGTTGTTTAACCGTTGTTTAACCTTAACCCATGTTCTGTCACCGTTTTTTAAGTTTGTCTGTGTTATAAACACGACATTTTGAAAGTATTTCATTAGTAGTCCATTTGTCATTGGAAATGTTGTCATTGGAAATGACTTTCATTTCGTTGGAGTATAAGGGAGTATTTGGGAGTTTTGTGAGACAGGCAGATTGCACGAAGAGTTTTAGAGATATCGGGATGAACGTGGTGTCAAAAGACGCAACTTGGTGAGCTCTACTAGATGACAAAAGACAATTTGGAAAAATTTCAAAAACAAAAAAATTATCGGCAAAAAACGAAATAAAATCGCTATTTTTTTCGATTTTCATTTTGAGAACCCGATATCACGAGAACTAGGTCCGAATAAGAAATAAATAAAAAAATGGCTCGGGGTAATTAGACGGGGGACCGATTGAGACTAAAATTGTTAGAATCGGACAACCGGAAGTAGTTAAGGGTGCCCTTAGTTGGAAGTCGGATATGCGTCGGTGTTACATTTCGTACTAATTCGGTTTGTTCGATCGAAATGTCGTATAGAATGTTCATTTCGAAGTTTTAAGCTTATTCAGATACAGTTGTTATTTTTATTTCGAAAAATATCCAAAACATGTGTGTTTATTCCGTTAGGTTCATTTCCAATGTCGTAATAAGTTCGTGCGAAAGCAGGAGATCCGTTGATTTTTTGTCACCCGTGATCACCATAATCGGTACTTGTTAGGCGTGTATCAGTTTGTTCCAAATGAAAAATCCAGAAAATATTTTTTTAATGTTATTTTACTATTTATTTTAGTATTATTTAAAAATGTGTTTTCAGGAGGACTTCGTTATAATGAAGTTCTTTTACAGATAAAAAAAAATTGATGGATAGTTTTCACTTCCGTTTTAGATACAAAAAATACAGACGCCCAAAGTTTACTGAAATGTAGAGACGGTAAAAGCTCGGAGTACATTAATTAGTGGGTATTTGTCTAATATCCAGTAGGAAATTAGCATAGTGTTTACATTAGCGAGAGGTAACGAACGAAATGAGTTACTCACGCCAAAACGCGATTAGCGGCCCACTATGGCCTGTTCGTACTGCATTCACGTTTTAGACGCCCGTTTATATTATATTTAGCTTTGGTTTTACTTGTCTTAATGTGCAGCAATAAAATGTCTGATAGCCCAGAGCGCAACGAACCAGTCTCAAATTTATAAGGCCATAGGGCCATGGTTCGAATCCGGACGTGTACCAATGAGTAACTAGAGGTACGTGCCTCGGAGAGCACGTTAAGCAGTCGGTTCCGGACGCTGTCAATAGATTGCGGTCGTTACAATCCCCAACCCGCAGTGGAGTGGCGTGGTGGATTTAAGCTTCAAACCCCCTCCTCACCCTGGGGAGGCCTAAGCCCCTGCAGTGGAGTAAAATGGGCTGATGATGATGATGATGATGAATAAAATGTCTTGATTTGTAGCAGAAAAAAGTCCACCTCATTTCGGATTGTTAGATTATTGTGCCAATTATGCAACGCCGCACCGGTGACCATCTGCCCTACAAAGTGAATAGTCCGTAAAAGATACACACATAGATACATATTTTACAGCCAAACACCGAATAAATAGACATGTATATGCGCACAAATATTTGTCCCGGATGGAAATCGAAACTTCGACCTTCGACCAAAAAAAAATATTTTGATAAATATATTAAATTTTTTTAAAATAAAAAAAAAACAGATCTTTGTACCAGAATGAGCGCGCGCAAGAAATGAAACTTTTATAGGTTACACCTAAACACTTTTTTGTGATATCTGATGTTGCAAATAAATAAGTTAGGAGAGGTTTTAGTTAAACAAATAAGCTTTTGTGTCAAATTGAAATTAATTTATAATAATAATAATATCTATATAATAACATCCTACACAGCGCCATCTAGTCCCAAACTAAGCAAAGCTTGTATTATGGGTACCAGACAACTGATGTACAAACTTAAATATTCTTTATAATATATACATCTTTAGATATTTAACATTTTTTAGTTTATTGTACGTATAGATATTTCCAGACATGATGAATATTATTATTACAAAGCTGGTAAGTATTAAGAACAAAGAAAATTCTCTAGATCGAAACATAACAAACTCGTCAATGGCTACTAAAAAAATCTATTGATAAACAGAGTAGAAAAATGTACTGAAATGTTTTGTCTTTACCTACTTACAGATAGAATAATGGCACACGCTATTACATTCAGAGCTATTTTATTTATTTATTAAAGTTTTAGTGTTCCGTGTATGATATGAAAAACGGGACCCTATAAGGGTCCATCATTCTCGTGTCTGTCTGTACACACAGTCATTTTCTCTAAATACAAAAGGTAAAAATTTTAAAGGTACATATATAAAAGGTTTTATAACCTTGTCACGAAGGTATAGCGTAAAGAAACGAAATCTGATTTTGGGGGGTTGGTTTTGAAGAAAAATTTGAAAACTGAACAAATTTGTCAAGTGCTATTCGGTATCATACGATGCCCTTCTTACATCTTTTGACGCCACTGTCTTTCGTCTACCATCATAAATTTCCGAAATAAGTCGAATTACAGTCCCCCCCCCCCCTCCCACCTACGGAAACGATCTGATCTGATCAATGTAAAACGCCCGATTGAATTTATATGCATCTGTGATTTTCAGATCTACTGAGCTTTTGATTCGTTTTTAAAGAGACAGCGCCTTAACATGAGCAGATCTAGTGGCCTCGATAATTTGAACCGCTTATACCAGCAGCGCGTGTAGATGTTAACACGATAGCCTGATTAACTAATTATTCATTTCACACAAATTAGTTCACTTTAAACACGAAGGTGGCGGCCTCGACTGGGAAGTAAAGCGTCGAAAAATAATTTTAACAACCCGCAGTTTTAGTTAAGCATACCCTAGAGAATAAATACAGTGTCGTAGTATGACTGAACACGATATTCGTGTGTTTTAGGACCACCGAGCTTGTTATGACTAAATAGAGGTCGCATGAATGTGAAATCCGTTGTCAAACGAAAGTCACTTGTTAGGGTTCCGTACCTAAACGGCTAAAAAAGGAAGCCTTAGAATTTCGTCCTTTTTTTAATATCTTTATTTCGTAGTGTGGCAAAATCTTGAAATAGTATACGTTACAAGAGTGAATATATTGATTAGTGGGAAAACATTCCCACAATCACGCATACAATGAAGTGTTGGTTCCTCTCAGGAAAACCCGCAAGAAACTGAGATTTAAAAATATATATATATATGTATATATATAATTGTTTTAGTAGTAAGTCCTTGATTAAAAAGATTAACATTATTGAAATCTACCGATAGGTTTACACCCATGGATTTTTATCATTAGTAGTCGTAAACTTCATAATAAGCTTTTGCAAAAGCTTTCGGATTTTATTGTAAAAGCGTTTACATCGACCTTTTAAAGATTTTGTGCTTTTGCTGAGGTGGCTAATGGACGAACGGACGGTTAGTCCGTTCGTCCATCTGTCACACACATTTTACTCGGAAACTATTGACACGTTACAAATAAAATTTGGAAGGTAGTGTAATCTGTGAATGTTATGATGTAACAAATCAAGAAAAATATTTTTAACATTGAAAATGTTTGTCAGATCATTTTCGTGGGGGAGTGTGATTAGGCTATATCTCTGAAATTTATGATGGTAGACAAAACCAGTGACGTTAAAAGATGCAAAAGCTTGTGGGGCATCGTATGATACCAAACTTTTTTAAATCGGTCCGTAACTTTTTTCGGAACATCGAAAATACTGAAGAAAAAGATGAAATTTTTCAATGTTTCAAACAATACGTTGATTATTTCAAAAACGAAAGCCAATATCGAAAAAATTAAAAATACCTACTTCCGAGGCAGATAGTCTGTGTACGGTTTGAAATTTTTTTTTGGAATCGGTTGAAAACTGTGGACTGAGCAGGTGCCCTTATCAATTACACCGGAGAGTGAGATTCGGCTATATTTCAGAAAGTTATAAACGTAGACGAAAGGCAGTACCTAGTGTTAAAATATGCAAAAACTCGCGGGGTATCGTACGTATGGTACCAAATTTTTGAAAATTGTTCCATAACTTTTTTCGATAAATTTAATAATATTGTGTGACAGGAACGTGTTATAAATTTTTATTTTTGATATTCACTTTCAATGTCCTCAGACAGTCCTCAACGGGAAATCTGTAGATTTTTTGAGTTATTTTGAGTTATTTTAAGTACCATAAATACGTTACCAGACTCAGAGCACGAATACGACGCACTTAGCCGGTTTATGTTATAACTATGCCGTGGATGACCATCCTCCTATTCGTCAAAAGTCTCAAGTATCTATCAAGTATAAAAAACTCATGTATCGAGTTCTGTGTGACGTTCAAAAAAAATACTAACGGAAAATTCTTTTCGCGTCTATTTCGCTGTCCAGTAATAAAACAAATAATAATTTTCATGCGGTAGGTATTCTCGGTATAATTCAAACTGAGATTCGATAGACCGATATAAGGCGAGACGCGACGCTTGGACGTTAAAAAAAAAACTTGAAGTGTTTATTACGTAATATCTGTTAATTTTTGATACTATTCTTCTCACTAGTACACTTCTGGCAACTTTTGCGAAATTTTTTCATTTTTCTCTATTCATGGCACTGCGTGTACCTGTACACTCAATAAGGGAATACTTTGTAGATGATTTAGTGAGGTCTGTCCAACTAGTAGGTGATCGCCCGCCAGAACGTTGACCCTCTATTCTTCCTTGTACCACCAATCTTTCTAATGAGCTTTCGTTACGGATATGTCCTTATCTTATATCTTAAGGATTCGCATTTGCACATTCGACGAAAGTCTTTGTTTGATGCGAAGCTTTTTCAGGATGGAATTGTTAGAACGGTGAGCAGTCCATTTTATTTTCAGCAAGCGCCTCCAGCACCATTAGCAAATATGGTTCTATTCCATTTCATTCCATCAGCCCTTTTTGTACCCCACTGCAAGGGCTTAGGTCACACTCAAGATGAGGGGGCTTGGAGCTTAAATCCACCACGTTGTTCCAATGCGGGTTGGCTGGTTCCAATGGTTCTATATGAAGTCTCAATTATTTGACTTATTGACTGACTTATGTAGCATATTTTTCTTTACGTAACAATTTTCTATTACAATTGATAAAATTGATTTCGAATCCACATTCAGCTATCTGTTTGAAATATAATTCGAATTGTTAAAGTGAAATAAGCCATGTTTTAAACGACTGAAATATTTACTTTAAGAATTAAAAAAGAATACTTGTGTTTTCGTCACAATTATTGTATTGAATTTAAATACTTAAAACCTCAAAACTCGTTATAAGTTTTAGCAAGCCTCTCTAAAATGTTTCAATCAATATAACAAAATTATATTACATATTTTGACGTATAAGATGCAACGAACACAAGAAACAAATTAAATATAGTCATTGTAATGTTGTAAACATGTAAACATAGTAATTACATATAAAAATGAAGGGACCGCATCCATTTTTACGTGGTCAGTTTTCATGTAGGTACTAAAAAGGTCTCTCAGCCGGAACGCCCTGAGACCTTACATGTGACGCGCTTACTCCAGAGACTGTCCCATTATAGCGAGGTTTGGACGCCCAATGACACCTAGACGCTCGATTTCGAAAAATTCGTTTATTTTATTTTATTACAAATATCCGTTTATTTTTGGTTCGTATACATAAGAACAATAATACATGGAACTTCCCACACTGCGCTATCTAGTCCCAAACTAAGACAGTATTAAGCTTGTTAATAGAATGTTGTTAATATAAATGTTAATACAAGAAACAAAGATAAACTTGCTAATCATGTCAGCCGCCTCAATAAAATCACGAAATCTTTTAAAGGGTATACATACGCTTTTACAATAAGATCCCAGCTGACATTCAAGATCTACCCCTTAATAAGTTTAAAACTACAATAAAACGAAAGCTTTATGCAAAAGCCTATTATAAAGTATCAGACTATTTAGATGATAAAATTCCATGGGTGTAAGCCGCTCGCCTATCAGTTTGTTCCAATAATATTATTCTTTAAGCACTTATTGTAAAATTTTTTTTTATGATTTTGTTAAAAAGAGCGTCCCTCAGTTTCTTGCGTATTCTTCTGAGAGGAACCAGCATTTTTGAATACGCCTTTGTGGTGACGTTCTTCAACAAAGTAATAAAATTCACTCTTATGACGTATTTCAAGATTATGTTACATAACTACGAAATAAAGATATTTTGATTTGATTTGTGTTATGGGTTACTAGACAACTGATATAAACACTTAAATATTCTTTTTTTAATATATATATATAAATATTTTACACCTTTCACAAATACTTAATTCATTTATTCAAAACCATTTATTACCATATTATCATATTATCAATCTACATATTACCAACAAGCCACGTTTTTTTTGAAAAATATCTAATGTAATAAAGTGAAATAAGTCAATTTCAATGATCGATAGATGTAGATAAAGTTAGTAAATTAATGAAAAATTATACTTTAATTTTTACCCTCGTTTCATCATCATCATCATGAACCCGTGTCTCTCCACTGCAGGATATAGGCCTCTCCCAAGGCTCGCCACCACACACGGTCCTCCGCCTTTCGCATCCAACTACCCCCGGTATGGCGCTTCAGGTCATCTGTCCACCTGGCCGGGGGCGTCCAACGCTTCGCTTTCCGGTACGTGGCCTCCATTCGAGAACTCGTCTACCCCATCGGTTATCAGTTCTACGGCAAATATGACCGGCCCATTGCCACTTCTGCCTGCTGATCGCTTCGGCTATGTCGACAACTTTAGTTCTTTGACGGATTTCAGTGTTTCTGATTTTATCCATCAAAGAAACACCGAGCATAGCCCGCTCCATAGCGCGCTGAGCGACTTTAAATTTGTGGACCAGTCCTGACGTGAAAGTCCATGTTTCAGCACCGTATGTCATTGTAGGCAGGACGCATTGGTTGAAGACCTTGGTCTTCAGACATTGTGGTAGTGGCGACGAGAACAGATGACGAAGCTTCCCGAAAGCAGCCCGGCCCAGCTGAATTCTTCGGTCGGCCTCTTTGTTGAAGTTGTGTTTGCCTAACTGGACAGTCTGTCCTAAATACACATAGTCTTGCACAACTTCTAGAGTCGCACCCTCTACGGTTACCGGTCTCGGGAGAATATGTTCGTTAAACATGACTTTCGTCTTGTCCAAGTTCATCCCGAGCCCCACCCGCCGAGAGGCGACATTGAGGCCGTTAACCATTCCGCTGAGCTCCTCCAGCGACTCTGCCATGATGACTATATCGTCAGCAAAACGGAGGTGAGACATGTATTCGCCGTTGCCGCCGTTTACCCCCGTTTAATTGTTAAAAAAACGGAAATAAAAGTTAACAATGTATGCAGCAATATATAAGAGTAAATATAAGCAAAAAGTATTGTATATTGTGTGATAATTAATTGTAACTAAAGGTGTTTATATAATAACATTTTCATTATAAAAGCGATCGAAGTATTTATTTGTATAAATTGTGCACAGTCACAACAACACCGTTCACCGGATGTACGAGTATGCTTGCGCCGGCGCACAATTACTAAATAATTTATTGATTGATCACGATTTGATATGTATGTGTCAAATTATAATACGCTAATGCAATTCAGTAACAAAATTAAATCTCATTAAAAATAAACTATAAAAAAAGAATAGACAATCATATACCAAATCACTTGTCCACGATTTGGGTGTCGCGCTGTGCCTGTTGCCAGGGGATCCTTTGAGCAAGGAATACCTACTTTGTTCAGAGGATCAGTGTCGCAATACAGCGCGGCAACGCGGCAAGTATCCTTGATACCCTGAACCCATCGTCTCTTTAAAATTTTGTCATTTATCATAATTTACATAGTATTTTTTAATTTGTAAATACTTTTAGTTTTCACGTACAGACAATAATACGCATAATATATATATATGGTTTTAAATTAAATTTTTTCTCATTTTGTTGCCTGTCACCGAGTGGTGCCGACAATAATAGAATTTAAAAAAAAAATTATCCTTGCTTATGATAAAAACTTTTTATTAAATTTAAACTAACTGCACAGCAAAATATAGAAACACAGGTCGAAAACAAAAATTCGAAAAATGGCATTTCTTTAGAAATACTTTTAATTTCTTTTAAGTACAATACTTATGTTTCTACATAAAACCTGATAGACAAATATTTAGAAACGTAGTCTTAATCGCATTCCAGGCCAATCGTTGGTTGTGTAATTTTAATTGAAGTAAATTCAACAAGTAGATATATTTAAGAAAGTTTTTTGTTGGAAGACGGTTTTTCAGAAAATAGACGTAGCGAGATTTTTCATTTTTTAAAAATATATCTACATTCGTTCCCGATTTGTCCCCAACGAGCAAAAAGTGGTTTCTGAGCTATCCCAGGACCATCATTTTAGCACACTTATAACGAACTTATAAGCTCTTACAAGCCCGGAAAAGGGCCCATTTTATAGGCCTGTTTTTTCTTGTAGTACCCTGATATTACTCTCGCTAAATTACGACTTACAATCATAATAGCCTTTTTACAGGGGAGTGTAAAACTACATGCTTCTACAAAACTAAATATGAGTGTCTATACATCGGCCGTCGAGAGAATGCGTTCCTGACACATGAGATTTATAGCTATAACATCATGTTTGTTGTGAGTTGACATAATAATATAATTTTTAATTTAATTTTGTGTCATTCGTGCATGGAAACGATAATAATATTTGAAAACGGGAATCGTCCGACGGTACGAATTTTCATCAACCATCCGATTACTATGCCGATTACGACCTGTCAGGAACGCAAACTCTCGACGGCCGATGTATAACAGAACTAACAAAGACTATAACGCGATCCGCAATCATTCTTTAAGTTCGTCTATTTACTAGTGTGTTGTGTAATCTTTGAAAGCGAAATATTTTAAATTAAAAAAAGTATGAATTTTATTTTATGACTTGTCGCAGTGTTTTAATGTTATGTTATTATTTTGACATTTTATGAAGTACTTACGGGCGTTTATTTTCTGTGAAGTATATAAAGTTTTAGGTTAAAATCTTAACGCTCCTTTTGAAAAATAGTATTTTTTCATATTCGAAATTAATATATAAGAAATAGAATTTAGCAGTTTTACCGTTTCTTGTCAGATTTTTTAAAAAATATATTAACCATAGAGTTAAAAGAATTGAGTAGGTAAGTCAGTTCAAAATGTAGGTGGACAGGTGACCTGAAGCACCAAACCGGGGGTAGTTGGATGCGAAAGGCGGAACACCGTGTGTGGTGGCGAGCCTTGGGAGAGGTCTATATCCAGCAGTGGAGAGACATGGCCTGATGATGATGTCAACTTTACACAGGAAACCTACATATTTTCCAAACATAAATTAAAAAAAAAAAATGACCGTTGGTTCCAACACTTATATAAGTGGAGCTACGAGTACTTGAAAATCCTACCGGATCCACTAGTGAACTAAGCAGTGGAACCAACAGTCCGTAACGGCCATCTTTGGGTACGGGTCTGCGGCTCCAGTCATTCGACCATCCGATCAAATCTTTATTACAGAATTACAAATATTGAAAAAAAAAATTGTTTTTTTGTTGGCGAATGACTGGAGACTTGATAAGAAAATTATTATTTTAGCTGAAAATAGTAATATTAAAATTATAAATCACAAATATTTTGATAAAAACCTACTAAGAACGAATCGAAATTTTTCATACGTGGTTTTGAAAAATAAGTAAAATAAATTTACATTCCCCGTTTGATCCCGATCCATCAACATTAGCTTTTAAAACATCTTTCAAAAACATGTATTCTTATATTTTCGAGTTTGAAGCTGATAGTTCATAAGTTATTGTCATTTAGGTATATACATAAAGAACTCATGCTTATGTAAAAGCGGCAAAGTGCGAGTCAGACTCGCACCCTGAGGTTCCGTACTATTTATCGTATTTATCGCTGCTCACTGAGACATGACCGTAACCTTATATGATAATAAAAATAAATGAATTTTTTAAATACTAAATATTTTTACGTGTAGGTACATACTTATCACAAAAAATTAACGATGTTCAGATTTTTGTCTTTACATATGCTGTAAGACCTTGTTTTTTGCCAGGTTTCATGACTCTAATTAGGTCAGCGGAAAGAACCTAAGATAGGTTTTGATGAATTAATTTTCTAGTATCAAAATATGTGACATAAATCTACATAATTTTTGATTACGGATTTGATAAAGGACCACAGACATTATGTCGTATAAAGTATCCGATAGATAGACGTATGACGTATTTGATATAAATTTAAACTTCCCATTTCTGAAAAAAGGGTCTTAACAATCAGCGACATACGGACAAAAAGTGATAATATATTTTTTTCTTTTGAGGCACATAACCCCAAAAATAAAAAAAGTTGTATAAATACATGAAAATTTTCAAATTTATTTGAGTGATTTTTTTACGATTTTCTGTCTAGTGTCACTCTTTATCGTTTAAACGCTTTATGAAGGAGCATAGTGTTAGGATAATCATGATATATTTACCTTCTCCCATGTTTCATAAATTCTACTCCATATGCTCTATTACTGTGAGGTTCCTATAATATTCACTGAGAAGTCATCTATCTGTCAGCGAAAGTCGCTTCAATATCAGTTCCGCCATTTTGGAAAAAAATACGGACAAACAAACAAACAGACAGACAGACAGATAAACATTTTAGCAACGCTTGTTTGAGTTCTGGTTACGTGCAAGTAAACGTATGAGTCTATGAAGACATTTTTATTCCGAAATCATAGGTAAACGCTTCAAATTTTTTTATTTGTTTATAATAATACCTGGGACATCCCACACATCGTTACCTAGTCCCAAAGTAAGCAAGTATTATGTTTGTAGTGTGGGGTAGTAGACAACTGGTATAGGTACATTACTATACGTACCTAAATATTTTTTTCTATAATATAAACAAATATAAATACTTTTTATACCCAGACACGGAACAAATACACATGTTGATGCATACAAATATTTGTCCCAGGCGGGAATCGAACCCGCGACCCTTGACTCCACAGTTAGGGTCTCTAATCACTCGGCCAACCAGTCAGTCGTTATATATTTTATAATAACAATAATAATAACGTATACATCACAACAACTCTAGGCCCCAAATTAAGCATTATCTTGTGTTTTGGGTACCAAGCGAAGACACCACATAGTTATATAGGTACCTATATAGTTCATTACTTTGTGAAAATATAATAAAAATTTTATTTTTAATTTGATACCTTATTGTCATTCATTTGAATAGTTTTGTTTGTTTGTGTGTCTGTTCATCCTTTTCGAAAGTTTCCATATTAAATCTCGAAATGGATGAAAGCAAATCTTCATGTAAGTCCACGAGAATATAGTACAATACTTACAATAGCCAGTACCTACCAGCTCTCGCCAAACTTCCAGTTTGCTCTAAAATCGAAACAAGTAGCTAGCGTCGCAATAGAAAAAATAGGTAGGTAAGTAGTATTGGAATGTCGAAATCGAGCTTAAATCGAACCTACGAAAAACGCACCCGGGTCAACTTTTGAGCGAACTAGAAGTTTGGCGCGAGCTGTAGGTATATTATGTAGACATAAGCGTTGCTGCTGGTGGAAACTAGTTATAATAATAATAATAATAATAATAATAATAATTCATTTATTTCAGTAAAAGAACACTAATTTATAACGCAATGTACTGCCAAACTACAAAGAAGTTTGTTGGCCGATATAATACTCTTGTATAACAGTATTTTTTACACACTAATTAATTACACACAAAAAAATTTCATGAATTTCAACTAACTCCATCTATAAACCCTTACAAAGTTAAAACCGTTAACAGTTTTTTCTATCCTAGTTTTCCTATGATGATGGCGGCTATTGGTTATTTTTCCTGGACTTCATAACGCAGGGCTCATGGAAATTTCATAAATGAGGTTTCCGTAAATAATCTTCATATGATAAGTATCATGCGATCTGTTCGTTGTAGCCATAATGTGTTCCCGGTTTGGTTCCCGGTGTAAGTCGCTGACTTCCTAAAGTGAATCACACCGAGACGACGCGACGGCGGCAACGAACGTAGATCGCGTTTCCGTCTTCCGGCGGAAGTCGGTTTGCCGGCTGGAATATCGCGTTTTCCATGTTTTTTTTTTTATTAAATAATATTTACATTACATTAATGTTAATATATATTAATGTAGTTTATAGTTTGTGTTTGCAAGTTACGGAAATATTTAGAAAAATGGACAAAATTAAATCTTTATATCCGTCCAAATAAAATATATTAAGAAGATTTAATTTTGATAACTAATGCCGTTTATTAAAATATATAAACCTTTTAAATTCTACAATTCACAAATCAATTTATTAGCGGCAGAATTGCTTAAAATGTTTTTAAAATTATTTTTCACGTTCCAGTAAATCGTAATACATTTTTTAAATAATATATACATGTATAAAACTTTTTACACCCAGACAGGGAACAAATAGACATGTTATTGCATACAAATATTTGTCTTGGACGGGAATCGAACCCGCGACTCTTGGCTCGCAGTTAGGGTCTCTAACCACTATTTTTAACATTAAAAATGTTTATCAGGCTGTTTTCCTTAGGGAGTGTAATTCGGCTATATTTTCAATATTTATTTTGTTAGACAAAAGGTAGTGGTGTCAAAAGAAGCAGAGGCTTGTTGTGGGTCATCGTGTGATATCAAATTTTCTAAAATACGAACGTAAGTTTTTTTCGGAAAATCGAGAATAGTGAAAAAAAGGACAATTTTGTTTTGATTTTTTGAACAAAAAGCTTCGAGGCAAATAGATTGTCTACAATTTGGAAAAAGAAAATTTGGATTCGGTCTAAAACTGTACGCTGGGCAGGTGCCTTTTTCATTGAATAATTATTAGATCAGTTACCCCACAGATTGAGATTCGTTTACTTGCAGAAAATTATAAAGGTAGACAAAAAGCAGTAGTGTCAAAAGATGCAAAAGCTCGGGGGGCATCGTAAGATACAATTTTTTTGAAAATTGCTCCATTACTTTATTCGAAAAATTTTATAAAATTGACAAAAATATGTTATATTTTTTATTTTTGATGCTCATTTTCAGAGTTGTCCAATAGAAGCGCGAAATCCGAGATTTTTTTTCAAATACCTCATAAGCTAATTTACATGAATAAAAGTTACTTAAAAATTATTATTATTACTCCTAATAAATCAATTTCAACATCACTTTTTAACGAAATAGCAATATGATAGTTCCGCCATTAGATATTGCTTAGAGATTGGCTTGAGCAAAGAAGTTGTTTATATCTGCCTTACCAACAGCCCTTTTAATTTCACAAAGAATCTATGTAATATATTTTAATAGTATAATTTAATGCCTATTCCAGAAAGTTTAACTAGATTTCAATTTAAACCCGGGCGCAGAGCTATTACTCAAAATAATAGTTTTTTTTTTTAAATATTTTTATACTTTTAAGTAGATATTCACTTTACCTTGAAAAATTATCCTAAGGACTGATCTAGAAAACTATTACACCTATTGAAAAAAAATGAATAGTTTAGATGAAAGATTGGGTAAGATATAAGCATCGAAATATTAAAAAATGCGTTCCGAAAAAGGATTTTTTTTAAATGACAGTCTTTGTTTTGTCTCAACAATATTATTAAAATCACGAGGCAAAAAACGTATCAACATTTATTTGAGGGTTAGAAGATAATGTTATTTAGCCATTAAACTTACGCACGAGAGCCCGTTTAAGTCTTTTTTTAAGAGATTTTCACACATATTGACGAGTTAAAAACAATGTATGGGTCGTATGAATTAAAGCAATCCAAGAAGAAACCCCTAAATATTAAAATGTAAATTTAAGATAAAGTTAAATCAGATTTCTTACAGATTCGTCTTTTTATTATTTAATTTTATTTAATTCGGAGATTTTTTGTATAACCTATATTTTATTACTATCTGCAAGTATATTGTTTAGAAATTTCATGTTGTAGGCTTCATAGATAAAGGTTCAGAAACTATTTTTTATATTGTGTCATAGCAAACAGAAAAACTACTAAAATAAAGATATGAAGTTATAAAATAACATTATATCCATGGATGGATGTTTCTTTATGACGGAAAAAAATTGAGAAAAAAAATAGACTTAAAACACCAGTTGAAGTTTTGAAATATTAGCTGTGAAGTTGTGTGACCTACATGTAAATTTCGTATTGTAAAGTAAATAAAAACTGTGAAATTACATTTCATATGTAATTTAAAAAAAAAAAAAATTTAAAACAATAACTGTAAATGTTTCCGTCTATTAATAAAATGTGTCAAAATGATTAGGTACATTTGTATAAGCATTGTTTAAGAACTTTTTTACACAAAAAGATGACAGTTTTCAACTAAAACTCAAGTAGGTAGTCATTGTCGTTATGAGTTTAAATATTTTAATTCAACATAAATTGAACGCGAGAGTGAAATATAATAAATAATTATTTGTTCCTATTTTATGTTTAAAAAAAATGTAGTCATATGATGTGGTAATTGGAAAGGAATTTATAAGGATACAATATTAATCCTTATCAAATTGAATACATTATTAACGTTCAGCTTTTCATGCACATTAAAATTGCGCTTTACACCATACAATTTAAATTAATATCTTAGGTATTATCGTGATATAAACACTATCGCGCGACTAACGTCCGAGCGCCGCGCCTAGGCGTGCAGCCTTACACCGACGCGACACGCGTGATGTGAAGTCAGGCAGAAATTATTAATGTTGCATAAAAAGAAATATTTTAGTTTGTTTTTATGTATATATTCTTTGCTTTTTCAAATATTTACAGAATTGGAAATAAAATACATTAAGCATACTCCAAATAGGACGAACTTACGTTAAAATCTAATCCACATGTTCGACGCAACAAACAGATACGACACTACGACAGAAAAAAACACTATGCCTTAAATTCTCTGCTATCCGTGCGAAGCCGGGGTGGGTCGCTAGTATAATATAATCTTACTTTTCATTACCTAGCTTTGTTCTGTTCTATTTGAACACTAGGAATAGTTACTAACCAATTTATGCTAACTAAAAAAAATCCTTAATCGACTTTAGCAACTATTAGTTGGTCCAATTCGACCATTCTTTTTTCGAATGTATATACATTGCGTGGTTTTCTAGATAAAACGTATGTAATTGAAGATAGACTACCATATAATAGTGATCTTATAATGGTTTCTTTTTTCCTTTTGAGGTATGGAACTTTACACAAACGAAACAAGAGCAATTAAGCCTTTTTGATCGCTAGCTCCTGGACTATGAGATACAACTGACCAGCGCTTTCATTGTTGTGGGGTGAGTTCGAAGGCGGCGGATGCTGGCCACTCAGACCTAGGATCGCATCGATGGTATGCCTCGGACCGGGACCGGCGACCTGGGTCAACGCCAGCCTACTCTTAACGGCGTCCAGCTGAAGCTGTCTGGCGTGCAAAAACATCCCCACTCTGTTCAAAGCGTCCAATTCCAAAGGCGAACCCCCCACTTCCACGGGACTAACCCTCTCCGGGGTGTCCGGCGCGTCCATCTCGTCCGAATGACGGGCCCACACTGAACTGAAAGCTTTTGGAAAGAGAGGTGGGGCTGTTTAGGGGCGGGGTTACCCCCACTCAGGACAAGGGTGCGAAATTTGGGGCCGCGAAAACTGCCCGTGTATACACAACACAAAAACGATAGTTTTTCTTTGATTGGACCAATTGTGCTTGCTACTTGTTAAATGTTAACTTATTATCCAATTTCCAACGAAGACATTATATGTATAAATTTTTGTTATACTGTAGGTACGTATTATTTGTAAATAAAATGCTTTCAGTTAATAAATATTTGATTTTACGTAAATAACCTGTAAACACAGTCTTAGTATTGTAATAAAGTACATATTTCCGAAATTCACACTTTGCAACCTTTATATATTTTGGTGTCTCGACAGGCGTCCGTAGATTTTAACGAAATCGGTTAACCTATAACCAAACAATAACAGATTGTTCAGCCGGCCGCAATCGACTGCAAATACTATTAACATATTTCGGTTAAGACATTCAGTCAACAATCTATCTTAACGTTGAGACATAAAATTCAAAATGCATTGAAGTGTTTTTCACTTAAAACTATTTTCTATACAGATGCTGCAATTTTAACAGGATTTCTTCTCTGTGTGATGTGCTTCCGTCTCTTTCACTCTCATCTCCCGTGTAGCGACGGTTGTCAAGGGGCGGAGTTTAAAGTGACGTCACAAGGGAACCGACCAATCAGAAAGGCGCGTAATTGCCGCTGCTTCTTTTGTGTAGTTTTTCTTTTGTGGTAGTGATTGTCGCGTTCCGCGCCAGTCATATTGGGGTTGACTTTAAGTTGTTACTCTATCTATACTTTGTTTTTAAAAAAAGATATACCTATCGTTCCAATTTTTTTCAATCTGATAAATTTTGTCAGTTTGATTAAAAAGAACACAATTACATTACATAGTTTAGTTAATAATTGAAATTACACCTAGTAATAATTTCTGGATTATGTTCTCCAAATGTCACACCAAAATTGCTGAAACTTTGTGGAAACAAAGCCCATATTCAATATACTATAATCACATATTTAAAAACAATATAAATGTTTTTACAACGTACCTATAACAAAACAAAGTAGGTAGATACTCGTATGATGTAGTCAATTGTTCTTAGTGTTAAATATAATAATGCGACTTTATTGGTAAAATACTTTGGAAGGTTCAACATTTTAATAAGCTTTCTACTGGAATCTATCACCTTCAAAAATCTTCGCCACGACAGCTATCACCATACCAAAAAATACGCCATATATGCTGTTTTTAATAATAATTAAGGTTTTAATCTACTGAAGTAATATACGTGAAAAATTCTTAGGTATAAATAAAAAAAAAGTTTAGTTTGCTCTGTGCGCTAAAGATTCTCTTCAGTTCACATAGCTATGTTTTATATATTGTTAAGTGCCGTATTTCTATAATTGATGTGTTTTCAAAATTTTTAAGAAAAACACAAACTGTAGAAGTAGGTACATTTTCCGAAGTGTCGCGTTGTCGGAATAAATTATATATTTTTTTTACATGCAAAATGCAAGGGTATTCACAGGGCTCAATGTTTTAAATAAACGATCAGAATTTTAAATACCTATGTACATATTTACTAAATTGAGTTTGGAGCGTAGTCGATATCATAAGTCCATAATACGTTCATTTCCGTCAAGTTTAGGTAAATTAACGCAATTTGAGAGCGAAATTAATTAGTATCAGAACGTGCGGGTTAGAAGACAAACAAAGTTCCGCTAATCCACCCAGACCATATCCAATTTGCCGAAAGTCCGGAGAACCATTAGGCTCTTATCGATATCGATATTTATTGATCGTGCTCTGTATGTTTCTTATAATTTTGATATAATTAGTAAGGAGTCTGTGATCCAGTGTGAGACCACTTTCTAATAGCTGTTTTTTTTTTCTCTAAGAGATGCGTATTAGATTTTTATCGTACCTTTTCAATAGTTTTCCAAAACAGTAGCAAATTAATATAATAGTTGAAAAGAATATCTTGTGAGAAACACACTCGAGATACTGCAATTTCACACGCAATCGTTGTATGAACAGAATGACCTATTTAGTGAAGTAACTGGTGATTTGTGTATAATTAATATTGCTTATACAGATGTTTTATTTCAATTTACATGGTTTGCGCATTTAACGAATTGACTAGAAGCCCTCTTCTGCGTTTTCCGTCTAACCACTCATACTATAGCTAGCTGGTGTAAGATGGAGGGTTTTAGTCTGAGTTTCAGTGCACAAGGTCTCCACGCGCCGCTCTTCAGCCTCTCTTCACCCCCGAGAAATCCCCGCTTGCCGGTTTCCCCCCAAATTGCGAAGTGTTATTTCGATACTGTGAACTGACATTTATGACTCTATTAAAACCAAACGCTGCTGTCGGATTAATTTACTTTATGGTTTATTGGAAATGTACATTATTTGAACTCTTACTGACGATTCATATTTCGCGCATTTAAGTGATGTCATGTACGTCACGTACCTACTTCTGTTTTTCTGTTCGACATCCTCGAATGTATATCATTTCCAGTATTAATGTGTCGATGTACGAAAGTCGGCCTTCTCAACCAAGAAATCTTATTATCTATCGATAACTCCATCATATCTCACAATACAACTCTACATCTACGAACGCTGGCCGGGGCGGTTGACAGCGGCCGAAGTAATTGTTGAATGAGGCGGCATTAAATCGCCTATTAACGAACATTGATTGGTTTTGGCTCGCACCCCCACCACGCTCGAGCCTTTCCGCCCCGCCCCCCGCATACCGCAGCCCGCGAGGGCAAAATGGCAAATTAATTCCAAGCTAACCGAGATCGAGTGAGCCGAAAGGGCCAAATCATACAATTTTCAGTTAAGGCTGTACCTATATGGAACTCAAAAGTTTTGTATACTAATTTTGCCCTATAAATCTACATAACAGCAATATTTGTACATATAACATGGTTTTTCGTGAAATATATCTAGCTAAAAACCTTGTTTCTATTGGAAATTTTTAACATTGGGAATGTTTAAATAGAGAGAGTACATTCCGAAAACAAGCGACGGAAGTGCGTCAGGTGAAAGAACAGAATCGCGAATAAGTATGGAACGTCAAAAAAATGCACGAAAAATGACAATAAATTATGTGTTATACCTAATACATTTCCAATGTTTTTCAATTTCCAATGTATAGGTACGTGAATGCAAAATTACGTGAATTATATAACTTTCTCAGTTTATCTCAAAAATATGTTCAACTCGAAAAATAGGTTAATTCGATAATGTCTGGATGAACCCTTGCACTACAATGTCGACAAAACTAAATGGCCAACTTTTACATACTTGTGTGTGTGCCTAACTCGATACTAACCATGTACCTACAATCCGTTTAAATTATAACCGAACAGTTAGGTGATATTTATAAATACATTTTTAATGCCGACTCTCTATCCAAATTAATTAGTTGGTTAGCTTGTTTGTACTTACCATAATAACACAAACAAATACCACTCAATCAATTATAATGAAATAATCAAACTTTTACCAAACAGCTGAAATTATATAATTCAACATATTCTGTTTTTAGGAGCAGAGCCGTAAGAACAAAAACAACATAGAGCAGAGCTTCACAAATAGGTTATTATTATAATTTTTTTACAGAAATCTGCAGCCGAAGTATCTGAAACTTATTAAATGATATTAATTTCAACTCATACCTAAAGTTAATCCCGAGAAAAGGAATTTTGATTGATTGACGGACGGACAAATAGATTTCGTATGGATGTTTTATTTTTACGTACCTACCTACCTGGGGAACACTAAAAAAGAGAGTTTATAGCTAACCTAAAAAAATTTGTTAAAAATTTAAGTCCTGCACAAAGATGTACTCGATTTGCAAATAAACCACAAAATTTTATAACTTCAAGGCAATTAGCGTGGTTTAATAACCAAACCAAGCTTTGTCACCAACGTCAGCCTGATTACATAGTCTGACGAGCAAATTGACACATAGGTCCTATTCTCATGTTCAGGTGGACCACGAGCATTTTAACTTTTCACGCTATCGTTTAGATAATTTTGTTCATAGCATAATAATCAAGATAGAGTTTATATACTTCGAAATGAAGCTTTGAAAAGTTCGGGCAAAAGCTTTGTATTTAAGTTAAGCTCGCTATCTGTATTTATTATCAGAGAATAGTGGAAGTTTTTGAACCGATAGTAACAAAATATAACATGAAGCATCAACATAATTTTGAAGATTCAAAAGTGCCTACCTACTTTCACAAATCTGCTTAAATAAAAATATTTTTATTTTAGATTTCTGTGGTAAACATGTCCTCAGAAGTCACAGAGTAAATAAAGAAAGCAGCGTTTGATTTTAATAGAGTCAGAAATGTCACTTCACAGTATAGAAACTGTCAAACGCGATTTAAGATAGATAAGATAATTTTCCACATTACTTAGCCTATTACAAACTATACATTATACACTTTTTTTACTTACTTAGAAAATTTCGCAGGGGTGATACACCAGCTAACTAGAAGTAGAGTGGTTAGACGGTGAGCGCAGAAGAGTGTTTGTAATCAATTCGTATTTTTATGTCCGAAGTAAATTAATTAGAAATATCCTATATCTTTGTTTCTTTTGCTGTGGAGACCACGGGCTGTTGGAGCCTCGAGGCCATAAATTTAATTAAGAGCATCGGTCGCCGACTTAAGGAGAGGGGGTGTGACCCTCGCTTGGGGTCGTTTCTGATGCAGAGGCTCGCCATAGCGATCCAGCGCGGTAATGCCACGAGCGTTATGGGACCTTTGCATCAGGTTCGGCAGGAACTGGTTATTTTTAGCTTTTAACATTGTATATATAGAAATTGTTAATTGTATTATCAAGTGGATTCCAATTTACGACAAACCGAATATTTTGTTTATTTTAAATTTTTTTTTGAATTACTTGAATATTAAGTGATACAAATATTTTTTTATCGCACCTCACTGCTCGACATAAGCCTCTAAACTAGTCCCAGCGCTACTCAACTGTATTTTTTTCTTTGCAACACAATATTTCGAATTAGGTAATATTTTCGTCCCTAACTGCCAAATAGGCCCCCGCCGAGGCTGCTCCTGGCAGGCTTTGATCTCACCCGAATCAAGCGGTCTATTATCGCGGGCTTTCGGGAGAGGGGTATTTCGGGCCTAGGGGGGACGCATTAAAACTTGCCACTCGTTAACTAATTTAACCGTAAAATCAGGTTTAAATCGATGAGTTCCTCGGCTTGTGTTTGACGGCACCTGATTAGGTACTTATAAATCTGTAGGGACGATTAAACATATTTTATTACTAGCAATCCCCACGCCTATACAGGGCGTCCCAGAAATCAACGTCTAGCCGGAAACTGGTGACGAGGAAAAGTGGCAGTTACCGTAAAATTATAAAAAAAATCTTTTAAAATTATATAGGCCCTAAAACGACGACGACCGCTTAACCTAGTGGGTAGCGACCCTGCCTACGAAACTGGAGGTCCCGAGTTCGAATCCCAAGTCGGCTCAGTATTAATATGATGAATATTGATACTGGTACCGGGTCTTGGTTGTTATATGTTTGTGGTGTCTTCACAAAAATATTTATATATGTATATATTATAAAGAATATTTAAGTATGTATATCAGTTGTCTAGTAACCCATAACACAAGCATAATACTTGCTTACTTTGGGGCTAGATGACGCTGTGTGGGAAGTCCCATGTATTATTATAATTGTTATTATTATTATGACTAAAAAAATCGAGAAAACTGACACTGTGATGATTTAAGACAGTTATGTTTTAATTTTAAACTGTAATTTACGGAAGGGTTATTCAGCGTAACATTACAAAAAAAACGACAAAAAGTAAAGTTTGCAGTCTTTTAGTACCTACTTAATAATAATAATAATAACACATACAATCACAACAACGTCTAGGTCCCAAACTAAGTATTTGCTTGTATTTTGGGTACCAAGCGAAGACACCACATACATATAACAATCAATACCCGGTGCCAGTATTAATATTCATCATATAAATACTGACCCGACCTGGGATTCGAACTCGGGACTGCCCACTAGGCTAAGCAGTCGTCCGAAAAGTCATCAGTGTCAGTTTTCTCGATTTTTTGGTTGAAAGTGCACAACTAAGATTTTTTTAAATTTTCTGACAGTTGTCACCACTTGCCTCATCACTTGTTTCCGGTTCCACATTGATTTCCGGGACACTCGATATACATATTATCCATATGAGCATACGTAAAGTACGTTTAAAGTAACAGTAGGTACCTACCTAGTATTTCCATTGCTTTTCCTGCCGCTGTATCACTCTTGAAGTTTCCGTTATCAAATGGCCGAGTCCTAAAGAGGGATAGAAGAAGAGAGAATAATCCTTATAACTTCGTCCTGTCTATCTATCCGTCACAGCCATTTCACTAGGAGTCTGTTAGCACTATAATATTCTTTTAATTTAGTACCTAAATTATGAAATAACATTTGTGGGGCACGTTGCTACATATATTTGAGGGATGAAAATTTTCAGCCCGCATCCACATGTGAAATATCTATCGGTTGATCTTGGAAAATGATATAGAAGCTTCAAAATAACTTTTTATTTGAGTTGATTAACGAACTTTGAATATTGTTATATAATACAAACGACTCGAGACGACAAATTTTGTCAACTTTATTTACTTTAAATTTTTTTTATCGATATATTTCTTTCATTCAATAGTATATAAATAGTTGTGAATAGAAATAGACAACTAGACGCAACACAACATCCCGGTAACCAATCGCGTGATCTCTTTTCCTATCCTATGGCTCAAATGTGATAACTTTTGGTTCTCGAATTAAGGCCAGCATTACTCCTCTATTGAACATTTCAAAGCTCAATGAAGTCGATAGTTGTTGAGATATTCTCTCTTAAACTTCTAAAACGTGTGTCCCTTATTTTTATTTTTTCAACTACGAGGTGGAAAATTCTAAAAAAAATATTGTAGAACTTCTTCTTGGTCGCTTCCTCAGGGTTAAGGATCGCGACCTCACCGATGCATTCTGTCCACAATGTCGGGAGGTTCTCTTGGGAGAATAAGCATAGTGCGTTCCCACATCCATCTACGTCAGATTTTTCTGAGGGTATTTGGTTTTGGTTTTTATACTACTAAATAATAGATAATATAGACACACCAACATCCTATCTCAACGTCTTGAGAGACACTAATGGCCACAGTTTGTTACAGTCCCAGGGCGTTTTGTTTTAACGCCCAAAGCCGGTATAGTTGAGTTAGGCGTTTTAACGAACTATTCAACTCGTGTAGACCCCCAACAGTAGTTATAGCGCTTACGCTGGTGGTCATCATCATCATCAGCCCATTTTTACCCCACTACAGGGGCTTAGGCCTCCCCCAGGGTGAGGAGGGGGGCTTGGAGCTTAAGTTCACCACGCTGCTCCACTGCGGGTTGGGAACTGTAACGACCGCCATCTATTGACAGCATCCGGGACCGACTGCTTAACGTGCCCTCCGAAGCACGGTGTCAGTGATATTGTGTACTTAAGTCAGAAAAACTCATTGGTACACGCCCGGATTCGAACCATGGCCCTATGGCCACTTATAAATTTGAGACAGGTTCGTTGCGCTCTGGGCTATCACGACATCACGTTTAATAATAATAGAATTATAATAATAATATCTAACAAATGAGATGTCACACACACACTGCCGGCTAGTCCCGAATTAAGTAAAGCCCATGATATGGGTCCTTAGACAACTGATATACATACTTAAATATTTTTTATTATATATAAATATTTTATACTCAAACGAGGAACAAATAGACATGTTAATACACAAATATTTGACAAATAGCAGGAATCAAACCCACAACCCTTGAGTTTGCAGGCAGCAGCGCTTCAGAGCACTTGACTGTCCACGGTCAGTCGTGATAAACATATAATACATAAATATATGTATATTTTACACACCGTATATACAGAACAAATAGAATTGTTAATACACAAATATTTGTCTCGGGCGGGAATCGAACCCGCGACCTTTGAGTCTACAGTCGGCGCATCCAACCACGCGACCGTCGGTCAGTCGCAATATTCATTTACATTAATATAATACTTTACACCCAGCACAGTACAAATTGGTATGTTCATGCACACAATTATTTGTCTCGGCGGGAATCAAACCCACTACCTTTGGGCTGCAGTTGGCGCCTCTGACCACTCGACCAACCGGTCAGTCATAATAATTTTTATAATACCTGCATACCGGCTAATCGGCTGAACGTAGTCCACACTTATAAAGCATGTAGAGTATACCGAACTAAACAAAAAGTTTTAAGTGAGCAGGTGGTGCAAACTAAAGGTTACCGAGAAAAACATGTTTAAAGTTTAATTTTTTAAGATTTTTTTTAGCTTTTTGTTTAGGGCGGTAAGCTCTACACGCTTTGTAAGTTTGGACTACGGTCAGCCGAACCATGCACCAGGTATATAGAGATTCAGTTATGGGGGGCTGTCTCTCGTTATCCGGTTCGCGGTACCCATTTGAAGGGAAATTTTTTGCTCCATCGTCGTTGGTTGTGTGAGCGATATGGCTTGCCCAACGCCACTTCAGTGCTTCTGTAGGTATTTGTAGACAAAGCCAACATTAATGAACCATATTTGACTGATCGATTGGGCGAGTGGTTAGAGACTGCGAAGCCAAGTGTAGCGGGTTCGAGTCCCACCCGGGACAAGTATTTGTGTGCTTATAAATGTCTACTTGTTCCGTGTCTGAGTATAAAAGTGTCTATATATGTATATATTATACAAAATATTTAAGTATATCATTTATCTAATAGTACCCCTTAATACAAGCATAGTACTTGCGTACTATGGGACTAGATGGCGCTGTGTGCGATGTCCCAAAAAAGATCATATTTATTATTTTCACTTCCATCACTTGCTAGTCATTACCGTTCAACAACAATGTCTCATTGCTATTACGTGTAATTAAAACTTATCCATAACTATATAGTGCATCAGTTTCGGTGTTGCTGCAAGTAAATTTAAGTAACTGCATTGCCAACTAACTTCATCCAACTTCCGGACGGAAGACGAGACTCCTGAGTTTTAATACATAGGTTAGGTTGACGCGAAATGGACTTACATAACTTATATAAGTTGTACAAATTGTCGACTATAAGTTTCTGCTTGATCTATAACCTAACTGTGTCTACGCAAAATGTGTTTAAAAAGCATGTGTCTAAGCAAGTTTACGCAAGCAAAGCAACGAAAGTTTTATGCAAAAGCTTATTATGAAGATTTGGTATATTTAGATGACGAATCGCTTGCCTATGATTTTATTTCAATAATACTAATCTTTAAGCACTTATTGTTAAAACAATTGTTTAAAATATATTTTTTTTAAGTGCGTCCGTCAGTTACTTGACTATTCTTCTGATAGAAACTAGCACTTTTTTGAATGGGCCTTTGTGGGGACGTCTACCCACAAAGCAATAAATTCACTCTTGTGACATATTTCAAGATTATATTACATAACTAAAAAATAAAAATATTTGTTTCCATCTATATGGTAAACTTAATTTACCTAAATTGTTTTAATCCTGATTCACTTTTAAAAATATAAAAATGGCTTCTGACTACACACATGTTCTTAAATTATAAATTTTTTATTTAAAATCGAAATTTTTGATGCTTATCACAAAATCGCCTAAACGATTTTTTTTTACCAAACATCATAATATATTTCAGCTAATATTATATAATCACAAAGACAAACGACTCGTGCTCACAATTAGCGAAAACCACTTAGTTTTAAAAATCCAAAATTGGCCGCATTCCATCACTGAACGTTTACAACCGAGGCAATATATGACACTGTTACGTGTGTCTGCGGTCGGGTTACCTTATCTAGTTCTGATACTAAACACTCCAAAGAGTGTATATTACACAACACGATCCCGAGTTACGTAAAATGGAATCGAACAAATAGAAAAACCACACTTATCCCAACAAAAGTTCCCGCCTCCAGATAAAATCTTCTCTACAAAACGCACCGTCACCCAATCCATCACGGATCGTAATAATGTGGTGCGGACTAAAAGGCAATAGCTTTTACTGGTCGCCACCGAATTAGTTCAAATTAAAACTATTTTAACTCGCCTTGTTATCGAAAAAAAAGCAATATCGTGTTGGTTTTGGAATCCAACCATTTTAGTATTGGAAATTATTTCACTTTTGTATATCTAAATCTAAAAAAAAACACAAGTCGTGTTAGCCCGAGCCCAGCGAACTTGTTTCAAATTTATAAGGCCGTGCGGCCCTGGTTAGAAACCGGGCGTTTACCAATGACTTTTCTGACTTAAGTACGTAACTATCACTGACTCCGTGCTTCGGAGAGCACGTTAAGTCGTTGGTCACGGTTGCTGTCGGTCGATGGCGGTCGTTACAATCCACTAACCCGCACTAGAGCAGCGTGGTGGATTAAGCTCCAAACCCCCTCACCCCGAGGAAGGCCTAAGCCCTTGCAGTGGGGTATAATGGGCTGATGGAATGGAATAAGAAATATTAGGACAATTATTATAGTGGTGGGTTTCCACATTTGCCGCCAGTAGGCTATTCAAATTTTTCCGCCGCTACCGACCTCTACAATTCAATATCTAAATTCACAATCAAGTTAATTAAAATCCTTTCATTGACGAAACTCTAACTTTATGGTTTGTGTATTATCGAACGTCCTTATTTACTATCCTTTTTTCCCGTAATTATCGCGATATTCGTTCATTCTTTAATTCCTTTAGTTCATTCAGATTAAACTTTTGAAAACTATTTAATACTAACCGGTCGGCCGAGTGATTAGAGACCCTAACTGCGGGGCCGAGAGTCGCGGGTTCGATTCCCGCCCGGAAGAAATATTTGTGTGTATGAACATGTCTATTTGTTCCATGCCCGGAAGTAAAAGTCTCTACATATGTATATATTATATTAAAAAAAATTTATATCAGTTGTCTAGTACCCCATAATACAAGCATAATACTTACTTACTTTATGACTAGATGGCGCTGTGTGAGATGTCCTTGATATTATTATTATTATTATATGTTATTGGAAGGCTACGGATATTCAGTGCAATGAGTGAGGTGTTGGAATGCGCTCTCCGAAACATTAACAAATATAATTTTTTAAACCGAAAATTCAGTTTATGATAATGCTTCACAAATAAATATGAGTTCCGTAGATGTGGCGTATATATCAGGATAAGTTTTAAATTTTATATACTATTTGGTTTGAGAATCGTAATAAGCTGCTATAGATTTTTTCTCGATCTTTGAACCAATGACAAATTATTGAATGCCATACTTAGGAAGCTTTATAGAATGTGATCTAATTTCCTAGATACATTTTGGTATACAAAAAATACAATAAATCGTACACCATTTTACAGACAAATTGAAAATTACTCCTTAAATAATTTTTGATCGAGTCATCCATATTTCGATTTAAAAAAAAAAAATTGTGAAAAAAATGGGCTCTGTTATGAAATGTTATGAAAATGTTATGAAACTTCGAAGGCACGATTACTTTCGAAAAACACTATTAAAGAGTTTTTTTTGTAGATATTATTCATTAAACAATTATTTCGAAAACCACCGTCTAAAATTTTGTCGTTTACGATAATAAAACAATTAAAAAACCGGCCAAGTGCGAGTTATACTCGCACACGAAGGGTTCCGTACCGCACCGTACAATATAAAATAACTGAATATTTTGTGAGTATTTCAAGCGTCTACCTGAAGTTGTATGGAAGCCTCCTTATATATTTATTTTGTTTTGATTTTTAGTATTTGTTGTTATAGCGACTACAGAAATACATCATCTGTGAAATTTCAATAGTCTAATTATCACGGTTCATGAGACCTGGTGACAGACGGAGAGACAGACAGACGGACGGACAGCGGAGTCTTAGTAATAGGTTCCCGTTTTACCCTTTGGGAACTGAACCCTAAAAACGGATTATTCTCGGATTTTTTTTTAATTAATTTTTCATGTTAGGCCATAGGGACATAAGTTTTTACTAATTTTAAACATTCTTCTTTAAGATAACCTATTACATAGTATACGTTTTGTTTTCTGTACACTTTCGGTTTTAACTTAAGTTCGGTTTATTGTATTAATAAATTCTTGTCCAAATATCCAAATTGATGAAACTAAAAGAGACTTTTTTGGAGGTTGAATTGTCTGTGCTTTTTTTCCAGTATGAGCCTGGGAAAAGCATTCATCAATATATGGTAGTGGCACGCCGAATCAAAAGACAGTCATTAACGCTTTATTGGTTCAAACAAAAACAAAATAAAATGAAGTGTTAGGATATGTGACCTCAGTATTATCTCCACGTAGTTAGAGTATACTATTATATACTCTAGCGATATAGCTATGATAGCCCGAATGCAGCGAACCTGTTTAAAATCTATAAAGCCATGTGGCCGTGGTTCGAATCCGGGCGTGTACCAATGAGTTGTTCTGACTTAAGTACATTAACTATCACTGACTCCGTGCCTCGGAGAGCACGTTAAGCAGTCGGTCCCGGTTGCTGTCGATAGATGGCCTTCGTCACAATCCACAAACCCGCATTGGAGCATCGCGGTGGATTTAAGCTCCAAGCCCACTTATCTTGAGGGGAGGCCTAAGCCCCTGCAGTGAGGTATAAAAAGGGCTGATGGAATGGAATGGAACTTTAGCGATGCCGTGTCTAAGCATTCGGTTACACGGAATAATATCATCATTTTTATTATTGTTTCGTATCGACAACATTATTTTAAAGTCCGTGTAGTTCAAATAAGGCTCGTAACGATTTAAACGTCGACTCATCAGTCCTCACTCATAAGCTTTTACACATCAAGGATACAGTATGCTTCTAAATTACTGTCTCCTGTTAAACGGTTCGGAGGATAGTTCGTCATAATCAATATTTTACCAGTAATAATTATTATATAATATTTGGCGCGACAACGTTTGAAACACCAAGTTTACATGAAGTTTATATAAACTTTTTTCTCTGCTGACAAAAAATGATCGATAAGATAGGTCTTTCTTTATGCTTCATGCTTCAAATACAAAATCGTTCTAACCTCGTCGGGCTACGGTGAAAACTGCACTGCGAACTTCTATATTCAAGTGATTTGATATCATTGTAGTAAATATAGTAAATAATCGATATAAAATATCGATAGTAAATAATCAACAACGTTTTAATGAGAAGCCGCTCATACGATTGGAATAATTTTAGTGTTAGTTTACGCTTAAATAAAAAAAGTTAGCTATTGAAAACGTAACCAACAATTTAAAAACATTAATAAATACAGTGTCGTGATAGACGAGCGGTAGCGAGCCGCTTCTTGTTTAGAAAGTCGTAGTTCGAATCCCAGGGCACGTACCAATTACTTTCTAACTTAAGTACATAACTAGCGCTGACTGTGCCTCGGAGAGCACGTTAAGCCATCGGTCCTGGTTGCCGTCAATACATAGTAGTTGTTACAATGCACCAATCCGCATTGAAGCATCGTGATGGATTAGGCTCCAAACTCCTTCATCCCTAGGAGAGGTCTAAGTCCCTGCTGTGAGGTGTTATTGGGCTGACGGTATGGTATGATATAACAAATACACATAGTGTCTTTCTTATAATAACTTTCTTTTCAGATAACAGACGAAAATCATTAAAAATTACTAATCAGGCGAAAGTAATGCTCAACGTGTTAAATCGAACACTACAGGGTGAATCCGTTACCTCATTCCTTTCTGAAATGTAATTTCAAACCTTGACTCAATGAAACTTTTTAGTGATGATTATTATTATTATTTTTTTAAATATTATTATTATTAACAATAATAAGGTTCCGAAGTCCAACAAAGAATTTATAGTTTCTTTACATCCGTGTGTCCGTTTGTCTGTACGCACAGCTATTTTACTCGCCGACTGTTAGTGCTTAAAAAATTGAAATTCTTCATAGTTATGCACATTTGTAACCACTGCATAAGTGTGTAGATATGTGAGATGTGTGAAAGTCAGGCTTTAAAGTGAGAATTTAAAATTGTTTTTACTTACCTACCCTACCGTGATTGGTATACTACCACATCATTAATAGCCCACTGCAGGGGCTTACGGCTCCCCTCGGTATGCGAGGGCTTGGAGCTTAATCCACCACGCTGCTTCAATTCGAGTTGGTGGATCTGCTCCAATGCGGGTTGGTGGAGTGGGGTATCATTGAATAGCTATTTTTATGCACTTTAGTATATTTAGAGACATAATATAGAATAGAGACACTTTAACAGTTTTCCAAAATTAGGTTCCATTTATGAATTGAACTGTTATCGCAAACTCTTGCAAAAAAAAACCGGAATAATAGTATATAGTACGAACTTACCAGTTCAACTCTGAACGAATTCTGGTTTTCGGTTTAAGATCATATTTGCTTTCGGCATTGCTACAGAACCTTATCATAAGTCTGACCTGGACGCACTTGATTGGCGGACGCACAAGTTGAGAGGTATTTATTGGACAACAAAGTATTACCGAGAAAACGAAAACGTAAAAATAATTTGCAATCATACTGTATAGCTATCTCCCTAATGGAAGCAGCGCCGTCGAGTCAATCCGTGACGTAGTAATTTAATGAACACGCTGTACCAAATATTGTGTTACCGCTAATAAGACCACTTGTCTACAAATTATCGACAGAGTAGGTACATTTACTGCTATTATTTGGTAAGTGTCCTAATTATATTGGTTAATAATTGCTTATAAAATTCCTCACATGTCTGTCTTATCGTGTGCTTATTGTTTATCTTATAACCACTTAAGAAATGTCCGTTTTTTTGATTTAAAGGTTTTTTTTTGTTTTTAATGTTAATTACTTTTTCACGAATTGAAAACTTCATAGATCAATAACCATAAAAATACGAATTGACTTTCTAGCCCTCTTCTGCATTTACCGTCTAACAACCACTCATAGGTACTCTAGCTAGCTGGTGCAAGATGGCCATTTCAAGTCCGCGAGGTCCCCGCGCGCCGATTTTCACCGCCGCAAAATTGCGGTTGATATTTTCGATATTGTGAAGTGACATTTCTGACTCTATTAAAAACCAAACGCTGCTGTCGAATTTATGTAATCTATGCATAAAATAGATGAAACGCTTTTGTTCAAAAACAAAACAATCTGCTATAAGAGGAATGTGAAAAATACACGTGAAAAATATAAAAAAAATTAAAAATTATGAATTGCGATGAGACGTTATGAAAATGCAATTCATTTCATGTCGTACATGTTGTAACAAATTAAACAATTTGGAAAAAAAACCCCGCGCATACAACATATTACACATTATAAGTAAATTCTAAATTAAAATCTAATTAAAAAAAAACCTTCCTGTCTTGAACCTCAAGGTATTTTGCGGGGTTATGGCAAGAGACCCGATTCCGTAACCATGATTCCATACAAAAGTGGTAGAGCTCTTGTTTGGGATATAACTTGCGTGGACACCTTGTGCCAAAGTTATATAAAAAATACGTCATAAAAAACTGGAGCACCTGCTGAGTCAGCAGCTCCTAAGAGAATAGCCAAGCACGCAGAACTTTTAAATCGTTAGCACTTCATACTTTTCGCTGTCGAGGCGATGGGTCCCTGGTCCAAGGATGCTAAATTATTTGCTCAAGATTTAGGTGCTGCGTCCTTTGACAGGTGATCCTTTGAGCAAGGAATACCTTGTTCAGAGGATCAGTGTCGCAATACAGCGTGACAACGCGGCAAGTATCCTTGGCACCCTGAACCTGTCGTCTCTTTAAAATTTTCTCATTTTACATTATTTAGATAGTATTTTTAATTTATAGGTATTTTTTGTTTTTTTTTTTTTACATATAATCGTATAATCCCAGCTTTTGTTGATTTGTATACAATATAATTTTTTTGCGCCAATCAGTTAAGTTTTAATGGGATGCAACCGTTAACCTCGTTTGTATGGAAGTTTGCCAGTACACATTCCTCATAATAAATAAAAAATATGTGATGTTACGTTGTTTTTATGTCGCACTTCACGAAAAGTTGTTTCCTACAAATACATAAAATACAATCGAATTTATAATTTAGTTACGCGTAACGGAGCTCAAACAATTCACATAAAGCCATAACAAAAAATATATATAACAGATATAGACTTTTATTTTGAATTCGTTAAAAACGATTAAAATGAGACGAAGTCTTACAATCCAATGATAACTCAATCAGGGGTCAGAGCGACCTTGCGCGATATAGTATGAAATCCATTTCTGTCTGTACATCGTAGCATAGGTCCCCGCTTATTTTACTGTGGGTTCTAATAAAAACATCTATGCTGGAGCCAGTAATAAATTTATTTATCGATTTTGATTTACAATTTGACGACCGCTTAGCCTAGTGGGTAGCGACCCTGCCTACGAAGCTGGAGGTCCCGGGTCCGAATCCCAGGTCGGGTCAGTGTTTATATGATGAATATTGATACTGGTACCGGGTCTTGGTTGTTATATGTATGTTATATGTATGTATTCGCTTGGTACCCAAAACACAAGCTAATGCTTAGTTTGGGGCCTAGACGTTGTTGTGATGTATACCTACGTTATTATTATTATTATTATTTATTAAAACAACCATTTTAAAATCCAAATATAATGCGCGAATGCTTGTTAACCATTTACCTACACCATTATAAGATGGGTAGCAAAATGTTGACAGTAAAAGTTCTTTGACTTCAATATGTAGAATTTCGTGCTTAAATTCATCGGCTGCATTCAATACATCCTCAACTTCATAAGCGACGATTTTTATAGTCTATATTATCTACAAGTAAAGTCAGACGCACAAACTAGTGGTAAAATTCTTCCTGTCACATCCCACCCCGTCCCCCTTAAATACCGTCTCCATCCCGCTCCCTCTAATCGCATTAAACGTCCATTTTTGTAAGCGCTCCGAGCCCGATCCAATTTCAAACTCATTTGTTAGAGCGTAAAACAATTATTAAAAAACGCCCGTGATTTGGCGAGCAATTTTTGTCGTTTTACATCAGTTAAAGTGGAACTGAAAGGCCGTGGAGTCGCATCCAGCAAAATATCGTACTTAGACATGTGGAGTGTCATTTTCGGAAGATTTTATTTCGAAGACTATTTTCCACCATTTTGAAAACCCTTTAAATGACAATTTGAATTACCTAATACGCTAAGCATAATATGGAATGTCATTTTGGAATTATTTCCTTTTAAAAACTCGAATCTGGAGTCAAAATAACCTTTTTATCTAGAGCTGGTGTGGGGTGTGATGTTATTTTTGTCAAAAACTCAAATGTTAACATAAAATTAAAAAATGTCTACCATTTTGAAAATCTTCTTCTTCATTTTGAAAATCATACAAAGTATGACCTACGGTATATCATTTTTGTACGTTTTTTTATATAAAACCCAAATTTTAAATAAATATTGAAATGACGACATTTGTACCTGGTGTGGGATGTCATTTTCAGATGATTTTGCCTCAATAATATGAATTTTAAATATTTTTCTCTCCCCATTTCGTTACACAGTGCGTTTCCAAAGGTTGTTTAGATTGAAACATCAAAATCCGCACGTCACTTTGACACTGGCAATTTTATTTCTGCTCATCTAACTGGTATATTCTCTAAACTTGACCTCATCGTTCACTCTGACACTGTACCATAACTGTAGTTCGATATATCTACTCAACCGGCACAAGTACGTCTTATATATTACATAATTCAAACGATATAGCGCTTTGCATAAAACTCCTGCCTAATTAAACTTTACGTCGACTATTTTTGACCGAACTTTCTGGCACAAGCCGAGGTGTCACATCAAATTACTATAGAAATCACTTCTTGACATTTCCATATATAGAAGTCTCCGAGTGTGCCTCAGTCCGCCGGCGGCGCGTACATTTTTTCGGCATACGTAATCGGATGAGAGCGCAAGTGCGGGGGGGGGGGCTTTGTGCCGTTATCACGTTAAACGTTAACTGACTGCCCCCCATGCCCCACAACTGCCCCACACACGCTAACCTAATGAAAACTGTTTCTCTATGAATACATTAGTACTGTTTCTGAAACCTTTTTATTTTGAACTAGCGACCGCACACGGCTCCGCCGGCGTAAACTACATGGTGGTACTCAACTATAATAACACCTTGGACTATATATATATATATATACAAATATAGTTACTTTACACTCAGACCTGCAACAATTAGACATGTACTTGCACGTATAGATATTTGTCCTAGCCGGGAATCGAACTCACCACTTTTGGTTCTAGTTCAGTTAGGGTCTTTGTCCATTCAGCCAATCAATACGTTATTAACCGACTTAAAAATAGAGGAGGTCCTCAATTCGACTGTAATTTTTTTATGTTTATTACCTCAGAATTTGCGACTGGGTGAACCGATTTCGATTATTCTTTTTTTCTTTGAAATCTGGTGCTTTCCGTGTGGTCCCATTTCAATTTCGTCCGGTTTTGACAATGGGATCCACGAGAAAACCATATAAGTCTTAAATTTGCATTAAGTATTTGCGCGACAAATGGACGAATAACTCAATACACGCCAACCGATTTCGATAATTCTTTTTTTATTGGAAAGGATGTATTCAAGGGTAGTTTGATGAGAGTTTAGTTAGGTTCTGATTATAGAATCCATAACAAAGTAACGGAACTCTTCAATTCTTAGGAGCAAATTAACGATACTTATTAGATTACTATGGTATATTTTTTTTAACCACCGAAAAATTTAGTTTTTATCTTCTTACACTGTAAATTATTTAAATAAATACGAAATACAAATAAATTACCGTAACTTATAATAAATAACATTATACGAATAAAATAAAAACCGCCTTTAAAAACAAACTAGAAAGTTAAAAATTATATAATTTTCTTTAAATAAAAGAGCATTAATGAAGGCATATAGATAATAAAGTCGGTGCCAACTCAGATACTTTAAATAGGTACAATTATATGACACAATACAAAAATAAAATGAATAGCTTGGCACTGACTTCGTAAACAATATGCTCCATTATTGCTTTTTATTTAAAGAAAAGTATAATTTTTTAAACTTTTTTACTTCCCGCTATCCAAGGGAAGTTATTGCTTTAGGTTCGATTTTCGAAAATCGAGTTTTCATCAGATCTCCACGTTTTGAGGTACTGGGAAGCCATTCTGACCATTTTCAGCTGGACGTCCCTATGTGTGTGTGTGTGTAACTTTGTTTGTCGTACGATATCTTGAGAACGGATTGACCGACTAAGACCCGCGATACGGCGTTTGAAAGGGTTCATCGAGACTTAGATCTGATTAGATTTTAAAGTCAATCGGTCGAGCTGTTTTAAAAATATTTAAATAATATTTTTTGAACACTTCGTTTGATTTTAATGCAATTTACGGCATTATATGTAATTTTGTAAGCATAAAATTTTTGTGTACAAACAAAAATCGATTGATCTTAAAATCTCAAAGTTAAGTATGTACAAAAAAACATGTTTTCGGAAATTTGTGAACAGTGATATCCTTTGAACGCGTCGTTCGGTTTTGATAACTTTGACAGCACCCAACCCATTTTTTTTAAGTACAAAAAACGTATATAAGATTTCAAGTAGAACGGTTGGAAAATCTCAGTTATTTAAAAAATCGTTAATAATAAAAAAAGAAATTAACGATATACGTTAAAAAATATCGCAGTCTACAAATTTCCGAAAAGTGTTTTTTTAACATTATTCGGGTGACCGGAGGGCGGACGCTTACCTCGGCCAACGAATAAGTCTTTTGGACACTTTGCCGCACCTCACTGATTTAGATATTTGTTATTTGTAGGTATTTTTAGTTTTTTATTAGTGTTTAATTTGGTATAAGCTTTTATTTTTAATTTGTAAATTAAATTAGGTTAGTCATGTCAAGTTTACTACCTAAGAAATCTCTATGTTTAATATTACTACTTTGCGATTTTATGATCAATAGATTTTTGACTTTGCACAAAAGTTTTGTGCTTACAAAATTGCATAGAATGTTGTAAACTGCATTAAAATCAAAGGAAGCGTTCAAAAGATATCGCAGTTCAAATATTTTCAAAATAACATTTTCTTTGATATGTCCCAGGTTTCTGATTTTGAAGAACTCTAAATGTATAGAAATTCTCTTTTAGGGCTTAGAGAGCTCGAAAAACGAATATTATGAACTCGAAGAGCTCAAAAACCACGAAAATCGATATTTTGTGTTTGAAGAGCTAAATAGCTTTTTAATTTTCGAGTGCTTTGAACTCGAAAATAGCGGGAAGTTACAAGGATGGGATAATGACGTCTATGTTCAGGCGTTACTTTTATACTTCTGTAAAGAAGTAAAGAAAAAAACTGTCACACGCTTACATTAATTATCCGGATGCTGTAATCATACAAGATCGAATTTTTTGTCATTGGAAATGACTTTCATTTCGTTGGAGTATAGGGGGTCATTTGGGAGTTTTGTGAGACAGGCAGATTGCACGAAGAGTTTTCAAGATATCGGAATGAACGTGGTGTCAAAAGACGCAACTTGGTGAGCTCTACAAGATGGCAAAAGACCATTTGGAAAAAGTTCAAAAACTAAACTCGCAATTTTTTTCCCCGATTTTCATTTTGGGAGCTCGATATCTCGAGAACTAGGGCCGAATAAGAAAAAAATAAAAAAAACGGCTCGGGGTAATTAGACGGAGGATCGACTGGGACTAAAATTGTTAGAATCGAACAACCGTAAGTAGTGGTTAAGGGTGTCCTTAGTTGGAAGTCGGATATGCGTCGGTGTTACATTTCGTACTAATTCGGTTTGTTCGATAGAAATATCGTATAGAATGTTACATTTCGAAGTTTTAAGCTTATTCAGATACAGTTGTGTTATTTTTTTAGCGAAAAAAATTTATTTCGAAAAATATTATCCAAAATATGTGTGTTTACTTTAGATTCATTTCCAATGTCGTAAGTTGATTTTTTTTGTTAATATCATCGAACTGAACGGGTTACTAGGTACGCACAAATCGCTCATTATCCGATCATAGCGACACTCACTGAGAAAAGTGTTCGTCATCATTCGAGCAACGGATCACCCCCATAATAAATAATAAGGAATACGAAGAAGAAAATTATATGCGTCTGCGGAAATTATGGTTCCAGTTACGTAATTATGATCACGCGTACTCTTTCTTTCTATGGGTTGCTTTCTGGAAACTCTGACGTTTGTTCTCGTCGCCACTACCACAATGTCTGAAGACTATAGTCATCAACCAGTGTGTCTTGCCTACGTAATGTACAGTGCCGAAACATTGACTCTCACGACAGGACTGGTCCACAAAAAAGTCGCTCAGATTGCTATGGAATGGACTATGCTCGTAGTCTATGGTTATGCGAAAAGTTCTTCTATCAGACGATATATGACCACAACCACACCACCAGGGGTGTACGACTAAGAAGATGATGAAGAAGAAGAAGTACATAATAATTAACAATACCTGCTAATATATAAAAAAGTGAATATTTGATAACCGGTTGGCCGAGTGTTTAAAGACTGACTGCGGAGCCAAGGGCCCCGGTTCGGTTCCCGCCCGGGAGAAATATTTGTATATGAACATGGCTATTTGTTCCGTGTCTGGGTGTAAAAGTATCGATATACGTATATTATAAAAAATATTTAAGTATGTATATTTATTTAGTACCCCATAACACAAGCATATTACTTGCTTACTTTGGGACTAGATAACTGTTTCTCTGAAATTGATGGATATTCTTCAGATCTAGAATATACAGTATAAAAATGTCCAACTGGTTTAGGTACCTATAAGCGAAAGTGTAAATTTAATTTAATTTCATTACCTGTATATAAATTGTGCAGTCTAAATTCACATAACTGAATTATTTGTTTTACATTAATTGTTAATCTGTTTTCAATAATCATAAACAACAAAAGCTTGCGAAATGAACTTTCGTAACTTTTGACGTCACAATGTAATCAATAAATAATTTTCCGGGCTCTTGAACAGAATGTCGAGACAAACAAACATGGCCTCGGGCCCCCCATGACGTCATAAAGTTCATTTAATAACTAGGCCCCGGGACACTAAACGGTTTAAACTGATCAGATATTGAGCGTTTGCGCAAATGCAATCTGGATACATAAAATTCTGTAACACATTTATATACACGTTATTTTTTGTAGCTAATATTTTAAAGGCCAAGGTATCGAACGACTGAATTTCTTCGTATTTTTTAATGCAATAATTTATTGATAAATTAATTAATTATAATTAATAATAATTAAAAAACAATTAATAAAAAATTGAAGTCTTTTAGATAATGGCTAATAAAATATATGTGTATTTTTATGTCATGAAATTTGATCTCTTTTAGAAAGATATGCAAAAATATTCAAAAATAAACTTTTTGCGTTATAAAATGTTGGAAATTAAATTTTTATTCCTAAAAAATTTTTGTGTAAAGACCAAATTTTGTTCTCCTTTTTTATTTTAATTGGCAGATATTTAAGTATTATATACTCTATGTCCCCCACAGCCAAGACAAATCTAACGTATTCATTATGTTTAAATCCATCAAGCCGTTTAGGCCACAGAGCGTGTCGGAAAATAGACACATATAATATACACTTGATATATACATTACCCTCCTCAGTCAGGTAAAAAATCCTTATTCAAGATGTCGCGGATTCGGTTGACATATATATTCCTGGGCGGTCTTTGAGAGCTTTAAGAACTTAATTTCGTGGCCTTCTGCGTGGGCCCATTTACGACATTTAGTAGTAGACATGCATTGCACCCAATCTTCTCCTGGGACACTAGTGGAAAAGTTTCACTGCAAACCAAACACAATTCCTCCTGTTCTTTTTCTTCAGATGAATAAATATTTTCGTTAGTGTTGGTTTTTGTATATACCCTTCCCTCTACCCTTCCTTTTTCCTTTTATATTCGCAGGTTTATTGATAATTTTCTGTTTTTTCTTGACCATATCTTTCTGTTCCTTGACGATCCACACGATCTGAAACAAAAACTATGTATATATGCGCACGCGTCGCGCGCACGGGTCGATTGATGTCAGTATACCCATATCAGTAGGTTTGTTTGAGAAACTACAGTGAAATGCAAGCGACGACCAATTTTTGTGGAGAGTTTTCCGAAAAGCAATAGAATGTTTGAAAAATCAAATATCTAAGGATTAAAGAGCAAAGTGTGAAATCGTAGTAACAGTTCGGAATGAAGAGTCAGATTGAGTGATAACAACGAAGGAAGAGCAAGAAAAAACAAAAAAAATTGTCAGTGTTAAAGTGACGTGCAGATTTTATAAAAGTAAACATGAAGATCACTACATAAATTTTGATGTATTTGAAACGCCGAGCTTTAAATTAGTTTATTAGAGGATTAATGCTGGGCGTTTAGTTTGAGAACCAAAGTTATCACATTTGAACCATAGGATGAGGAATAGAGACGGGCGGGACGCACGTATTACAAACGCGATTGGTTTCCCTAGTGTTGTCATGTGTCTCTAGGTCTTTGTGTATTACCCGTCACAACTAGTTTCATAAGTACGAATGAAAGGCAGATATTTTGTTTTAAATGGATACGACTAAAGTCGGGTTTGAGTCTACGATTTTAGCGAGCGTGAGACTTCTAGTTTGCTACATTCAAAATTCAGTAATCTAAAGTATAGAACAGCAAAATAAACGAAGAAAGAACTGATCGTGCATCTTACTGAACGTCACACCGAAAAATTGCAACAATATATATTACGTACCTATACCAAGAACGTGTAACGCAAGCGAACGAACCCGCGAACAATAGGTAGTGCACAAATAAACAAAAGTAAAACATATATTGTAATAGCAGAACGTTGCACAAACTTGATATTATCGATTCGTAGAGATTTTGTCGCATACCCATTGTAATGACAATGTACAAAGCATGGCGTCCCGCGGCGGTAACTACTGGTGTGGCATTACGCACCGCGCACCTCTCTGTAATTATGCTTACTTATTTTCTGATATCGAGTTTAATTATTATATATATATATACAGTAAAATAAAGAAAAGTATTATTAATTTTATGACAGATACGAATATGAATATATATTTTGTAATTTATTTAAAATTAAAAATAATAATAATATAATAATGTATACACCACAACAACGTCTAGGCCCCAAACTAAACATTAGCTTGTGTTTTGGGTACCAAGCGAAGACACCACATACATATAACAACCAAGACCCGGTACCAGTATCAATATTCATCATATAAATACTGAACCGAACTAGGATTCGAACCCGGGACCTACAGCTTCGTAGGCAGGGTCGCTACCCACTAGGCTAAGCGGTCGTCATATAAATAAATAAATAAAGGTATTTTGGACCACATGGAATAATTTTAGGTATCACAGCTTAAATTTCTCGAACATGCATCGAATTTTTTTTCGTTTGGACATTTTACAGTAAGGCGTCTTGCAATCACGAGTAATAATTTCAAAATTAAATAATTCAAAACTTAGGTATTATTATACCTATATATGTAAGCTGCACAAAAAGACTGTTGTGTGCAATTGAAGAAGTATATGTATCACACAGAATATGATTGCTTCAAATTCCAGTTTAAATACCTATTTCCCATTCCGTCAGCCCATTAAAACCTCACTATAAATAAAATAAAAAAGGGCTGATGGAATGGAATGGAACAGATTCACAAGTCGGTAGATATTATCACTATCACGGTCTGTGTAAGAAAAATTGATACCTAATTAAACATCCAGAATCAAACGAACCAATGACCAGTGTGTTAAACCGAGATCCCTCCAAAATGGACGTTCTGTAACCAGTTTTTCACCAATCAATTTGGATACAAAATTTAGAAAATGAAGTATATAACTTCAGTAATTCTTTTTACTAATAATAATAATAATAACGGATACATGACAACAACGTCTAGGCCCCAAACTAAGCATTAGCTTGTGTTTTGGGTACCAAGCGAAGACCACCACATACCACATACATATAACAACCAAGACCCGGTATCAGTATCAATATTCATCACATAAATACTGCCCCGACTTGGGATTCGAACCCGGGACCTCCAGCTTCGTAGGCAGAGTCGCTACCCACTAGGCTAAGCGGTCGTCAAGTACTACTACTATAGTACAACTATTACTAAATATATTGATCGCAAGTAAAACTTGATTCGTTTAACTTTGTCAAACTGTTATGTATAATGTCAGTTGTACACGAACTGTAATTATTTACGTAACGAGTTTATCTCTCATGCCACGAAGAAGCTAAATATTTCGGCTGTCATATTATTATGGTACAAAAACAAACCAATATCACTACAAATTATAAAACAAAGCCTCCCCACCGCGTCTGTCTGTCTGTCTGTCTGTGTGAACGCAACAAACTCAAAAATACCGAACGGTTTTTCATACGGTTGTCACCAATGAACGGTGTGTTTCAAGATAAACGTTTTTTTTTATTAATTCATTAATATTTTGTGTAAATTGGTTGAAATATGACGATGATATTTGAAGATATCGAAAAAAATCAAGCCTATTTGGAGCTTTTATAGCAAACGTCGCCTAATCTTTGAGATATAACAAAAGTGGAATTTTTCTTTTTTATAGGTCTAAATAAAAGTTCTGAATGGCATATGTCTATCTTTATGTTTAAAAAAATGGTTACATATAATGTGGTAATTGGTTATACTATTTACCTACATAGATACGACATTCATCATCAGCTCATTTTACCCCACTGCAGGGGCTTAGGCCTCCGCCAGGGTGAGGAGGGGGGCTTTGAGCTTAAGTCCACCACGCTGCTCCACTGCGGGTTGGGAACTGTAACGACCGCCATCTATTGACAACGTCCGGGACCGACTGCTTAACGTGCCCACCGAAGCACGGTTCCGAAGACATTTATTTGTTTGCTTTTATGTATAATATATATTCTTTGCTTTTTCAATTAATTGCTGAATTGGAAATAAGGTAGGTACATTAAAAATACTTCAACTAGGATGAACATATTATGCTAAGTGTCATCGGGCATTCCGCTCTCCCTTGGACTGTCATTCACGTGTAAACAAGCGCTAAAAGTTAGACAACCGCTGATTCCACAAACCGCAACAACAAAAATCATGTTACAAAACCCCTCCCGCCTGCCCTCCATTCACCTAAAGACTCATTAGCGTTCGACCGGTTCGCTTCAAATAAATAACATACACAATACAATAAAATACGGGGAAAAAACCCGACATTTGTCGGGGCGGCGCTCAGGATGATTTCATTGTTGTTAACTGAGGGGAAGCTTTTAGTGAAGACAAATTAGTTTTGCGTATTCAATTTGTGAAGAGATTACAGAAACAAGAGTTAATGGAACCATACGAGTTGAGAAGGGGGAATAGAGTTGTTATTGTTTTTTTTTTTTTGGTGATTGTGTCGTTTTCTTTCAAGTGTCAAACTTGGCGGATTTACACGTTTTTAGGGTCCCGTACCTCTAAAGGAAAAACGGATCCTTTATAGGGTCACTATGTTTACTTATATTATGTTGCCCTACCGTCTGTTCGTCGGTCAAGACCTTTTATCGCAAAACGGGTAACCATATGGAGTTAAAAGTGATACAAAATTTAACATATATGATGAATATAATATATCTAAATATTATAAAATTTTAAGGCAAGGTAATGATAACATTCGGCCATTCATGTAACATATTTCGATGCTTGCCAACTCAATCATCAAAACCTACCTATAGCTTCGTTTTCATTGATTTACAATTTTGAAAAGCATAAAAAAAGGTCTTTTTTTTTTAAATAACGTATACATCACAACAACGTCTAGGCCCCAAACTAAGCATTAGCTTGTGTTTTGGGTGCCAAGCGAAGACACCACATACATGTAACAATCAAGACCCGGTACCAGTATCGATATTCATCATATAAATACTGACCCGACGTGGGATTCGAACCCGGGACCTCGAGCTTCGTAGGCAGGGGCGCTATCCACTAGGCTAAGCGGTCCTCAAATAATTTTAATATTACCATTTCCATTCTAAAGTCGGTTTTATTTTTTTCATTTTATATTGATATAAGTGTTCATAACAGTGGATGTAAGTAGCTATAAATACATTAAAAAACGTCATATAACAATAAAGAACCCTCAGAGCGTAAGTTTGGCTCGTACTTGAGAAGTTTTTTTTTTTTTAATTTTCGGTGTCTCGAATTTTCTTGGCGACATATCTGTTTGGGTACCTATTGCCACGAGAATTCGTGACACATTCCAAATTTGTAAGAAAAACTAAAAATGCACTATGATTTTCGGTGTTTCGTAAAATATAGGTACAATAATAATGTCTAGGACATCCCATACAGCGCCATCTAGTCCTAAACGAAGAATGTATTATGCTTGTATTGTGAGTTGTCGACAACTGATATACATACTTAAATATTCTTTATAATATATACATATAAATATGTTTTACAACCACTATAGATTATTTCGATAATTATTAAATACTACGCTAATAATAAAAAGCAATAAATTTTCTACCAGACGAATACACAAACAATCTTCTTTATTTAATATAATTTTACTATAATGAATTATAAATCTTGTGATAAGACTAAAAATTTGTACACGTTATTACTGCTATGTACTACCTGCACTGCTTATTGAATTTAATATATTTTTTTTTTTCACAATATCGATTGTCGGTAATCCGTGAAATGGTCATTTCAAGTGGATTAAGTTTTTTTTTTTTTCAAACCACAACGCTATAGTAACTGCGTCTACAATGGTGTTGTTTGTTATTTGTGAAGCCCCTGTGTCGGTCAAGAATGTACTTGATGAATTTTTTTTTTTTTTGTGTAAAATATTTTCAATAGATTACTGTTTGTCAGTGTATTAATATACTTTAGCTGGTCGATCTCTAAATACCTTATTATCGTGGTTCCTTAGATAACAAAAAAAAAAGTATAAAGGCACCAAATCATATAATTTGAGATTTACTGCTGTGGCACCTCTATTATATTCATTGACACTCGAGATCCCATAAATATATTGGGTGGGTTGTTATATGATTTATAAAACAAATATTAATATATCCCTTTTAACTGTTGAAAAAGTGGAAACGGAATAAAATGGTTTTTTTATTTATTGTTGTCTTCATTTTACTTTTTTTGTGTTAGCACTAATTCGCTTATAAAGTTTACCATAGTTACAGTAATTACAGTCATAATTGAGTAGCAAATTCAACATGTATATTAGAATTTAACATCTAACTTAAGTTTCAATTTGTAGGTAACTTGTTACTGTATAAATAAATAAATATTATAACGAAATAAAAGATTAGGCCATACTATGGAGATGTTAAACTGTGACAATGGAGTTACTATTTTACGCAATATAATAATAATATTTGAAATATATCATGCAGCGCTGTCTAGTCCCAAACTAGCTAGAGTTTGTACTGTCTGTTTGTCTGAACGCGATAAACTCAAAAAGTACCAAACGGACTGGCATATTGTTGACACCAATGGACAGAGTAATTCATGAGGAAGGTTTACGTGTACAATTTATTAATGTTTTGTGGAAATTTGTTGAAATATGACGATTATTGTTGCAGAAGTCGGAAAAAAATCAAGCCGGCTGGGAGCTTTCATCGAAAACACTGCCTAATCCTTTTGAGATATAACAAAATGATATATGGAGGAATTGTATATCTTTTATAGGACTTCAGAAAAGTCCGCGAAGACATATGTCTATTTTTTATGGATAGCTTACTATACCTATTTTTATGTTTAAAAAAAATGGTGTTATATGATGAGGTAATTGGAAAGCAATTTATACGGATACAGTATTAACCCTTATCAAATTAAATACGTTATTTATCTTCAGCATTTCATGCACATTATGATTGCCCTTTACACTATGCAATTTAAATTAATATCTTAGGAGCTGTCGCGAATATATATACAGTATGGATATAATCATTTGTTTGTTCCAAAATCGGCAGGTTGTACAGATTGTTTTCTTGACTTTTAGACATCAGGTACAAGGAAAAATGTCCTAAATGAAAAACATGAAAAAAGTAATTAATTTCCAGTCTCGTCAACCCTGTACAGCGCACGCGTAACGTAACGCAAACCATGGAAACGTAAACACACGGCGGCTACCTACCTACGTCATACCTACTACTATTTATGACGTGTCCGCGCGCGCGCACACAAAATAATGTTCATTAAACTTAGCAAAATCCTTGGTTTTGTAAATCACACCAGGAACGGTGAATGATTCATTCATAATGATGTACCACGGAATCACAATAATCCACAGAACACGCTATTAACATAGGTTTAATTTACAGTTATCTACGTCGTCGTTCGTACTAACTTTTTGGATACTTATTTACTATTCTGTAAGTTGTTTGATGTGGTGAACATTTACAATTAAAAAAAGTATATAAAGGAATAAATGTTTAAGTTTTCATGACACGATGGCACACAAAGATGGCACTCATGACATTTTTATTAAAAAGAATATTTAAGTATATAGTCTAGGTCTAGTACCCCATAATACAAGCATAATACTTGCTAACTTGGGACTAGATGACGCTGTATGGGATGTCGCAAGTATTACTATTATTATATCTAACTACTCAAGCAAACGATGGACAAACAAATAAGAATCGAATTGAAACTATAATGCGATAGTGTTGCAGTGTGTACAGTGCATAGGGCAGATAGATACAATTCAAATCAAACTTATATTGCTCTCTGAATTGACGCGGAACCCGCGGAAGTCGCTCTCGGACTTCTGATACACATTTTGTCATTGGAAATGACTTTCATTTCGTTGGAGTATAGGGGGTCATTTGAAAGTTTGGTGAGACAGGCAGATTGCACGAAGAGTTTTCGAGATATCGGCATGAACATGGTGTCAAAAGACGCAGCTCGGCGAGCTCTACAAGACGGCAAAATACAATTTGGAAAAAGTTAAAAATTATCGGCAAGAAACAAAAAAATCGCAATTTTTTTTCCCCGAATTATTCATTTTGGGAGCCCGATATCTCGAGAACTAGGTCCGAATAAGAAAAAAAAAACGGCTCGGGGTAATTAGACGGGGGATAGATCAAGACTAAAATTGTTAGAATCGGACAACCGGAAGTAGTGGTTAAGGGTGCCCTTAGTTGGAAGTCGGATATGAGTCGGTGTTACATTTCGTACTAATTCGGTTTGTTCGATCGAAATGTACAGAATGTTATATTTCGAAGTTGTAAGCTTATTCAGATACAGTTGTGTTATTTTTATTGCGAAAAAAATTTATTTCGAAAAATATTATCCAAAATATGTGTGTTTACTTTATTCCGTTAGGTTCGTTTCCAATGTCGTAAGAAGTTCGTGCGAAAGCAGGAGATCCGATGATTTTTCCTATTGCGACACTACTCGATGAAGTTCAGATCGATCTAGTGATTTGGCGCAAGTCGTACAGCCTCCGTTCACACTTCCTGACACCTGAACATTACTGCCATGCTATACGCCGCTATATTCAGATACCTAGGCTATTAAAATTAGTTCGATCTGTACAATACGGTGCGTTGGAGCATTCCAGCCGTAAGTTGGCAACTAACATTCCTCGAGAACTGTCATGTATAGAAAATATAACCCCCTACTGACCTCATCTCAAATTGGTGAACAGTTAAACACTTTTCACCTTGTATTAATAACGTAAATGAGTAACCCTTAGGGGTTACCCGACAACTTGGCGCCGGCAACACCCTAGTGTGCCGCCTGGCCGCTCCGATGAAGTCGTTAGAGCTTTCGGGTTAACACACGCGTCCTTATTCTGCTTCAGGCGGTTGTGTAGTGGGTGCAACTCCCACATACCCCGCGCTCTCGGGCGCACGGAAGCTGTAGAGTTTAATCCGACTTACGATCGCAAGGGTAAAACAAAAAAAAAGACAATATAATGTCAAATTCACATTGATACGTCGAGATTTTCCATGGCCTAGCTAACTTGGAAACAATCACATATGTCTGATGTCCTTTATAATACATTTGAATTTTTTTAACCATACTTATTAATTTTCGATATTTTGTAAAGAAAGAAATATTTTTACTTCAAAATAATGTATATTTCACAAAGATATATTTCAAAATTCTAAAATAACAATCTATGTACGAACACTTGTACACATACATATAGTATATAATATTTAATAAGTATAATATAAATTAATCAAGTTAAAAAAAACTGATTTTGCCATTTTACTATTATACTTACTAGAAGAATTTATTCTACGAAAAGTAAAAAATATACATCAAAGCTGCGCGCGCGCAGTTGCGGTATAAGACCTTTGAATTTCGATACATTGTGGTTTTGGACTATTATACCTTATACAGTGTCAACTTGGAGATAACAGATAACAGCTATAAGATTTCTACTTACTACTGTGGGACACCATTACGCAAAGTGACCGATTTCAATGCACGTAATATGAGAGACGTGATTTGTAAGGAGATACTGGATGGACAACCTCTATTATATCCGCGACATTACAAGCTGCACTTGTTTCTATGTGTGGCTTCGTTTGTCCATAATGGTTATAACACATTACGGAGTGTTTGCAATAATACACGACAGTAAGTGTCGCAGATCTGATGTTTAGGCGGTGTCTTTGTGTTTGGTATTGGATTTCTCAGCAAAATTTCAATTGAGAGTAATGTGTACTACAAATACACATAACCGGCGTTTACAGTTGCACATCATTAAACCTTAACCGATTGCCACAAAAATATTTGGTATTCAGATCACCAATAACTAGGTTCGACCATTCATATCATTTGAATTGTTTTGGTACATCGAAAGATAAAAACTGAAATGCGCAGCGATTTACTGGATTTTCCCATTTTTTGTAACTGTTTGTGAAAATGCAATTAGTTTCATATTGAACATGTTGTGAAAAATAAAATAAAAAATCGGCTAAAATCCCCACCCCACCTATATAAATTTATTTCCTACGATATATCAAAATAATTAATAATATAAAAACAGTACAAGCTAATTTTTGGTGATCTGAATTCCATATAATTTTTTTACGGTAGTCGGTTAACGTTTGAAGTGATGCAATACAACCGTTAACGCAATTTGTATGGAAATTCGCAAGTACACAATCGGAGACGCACGGAGGTCAGTAAAACGCACGCTAAATTCTTTTTATCCTACTGCGGAAGAAATGTTTATCAGCCTACAATGTATGCAAGCCCACTATTCCCGAGCGGAGGCCTAAGCCTCTGCCGTGGGGCATTAACCAGTAACTCATTTAAAGAGCTAAACATCCGTGACACACGGACAGACGAACAAACAGCCAAACTGCAGAGTGATAGCACCGAACCCTAATACATTTAACCCATCCAACACCAAGTAGCACAATAAACACCTTGCTTATTCCTTACATCGCGCGAAGTGTCAGAAAAGCTACGTTTAGGCCCGAAGAGAGAGAGGGATGGGGAACGAGGGGTAGGCCCCGGTGCCTGAATTTGATTCAGCGCTATTGAAAAGTTTCAAGAGGCGAAAAGCTTCAACAAACGTAGCTAAGTGAATTTCGGCCCCTCTAGCGTACCAGGGACGTACTTTGTAATTCTGCCTGAACATCGTTCAGGTATGTTAGCCCGGGCGGTGTTTCCTTTTTGCTCGCTTTAATACACTATCACGTGATAATGCATCAATCGACATATTTACTACAAAACCAGCTACAATAAGACAGAAAATGACTAAATCCTACTTTAATAATTAGAATGTTGAGTAGTAGTGGTAGTGCAGTTACATTCTTTTCACTAAATTAAATTTTTGTATGTTTTTTCACGTCCATTGTGTAACTTTGGATTTAAGCTCCAAGCCCCCCTCACCCCGGGGGAAGCCTAAGCCCCTGCAGTGGGGTAAAATGGGCTGATGAAGTGAAGTGTAACTTTAGACTAATTTAGTAATTACATGTGAAAACTGTTAAATGGCTAATAGTAATGCATGTTTGTTTATAACTTTTGATTTGTACTAGCTGTAAATTTTCCAAGAGTAAATAAATAAATGAAACAAATTAATAAGTAGTCCGTTCCTGAGCTGACTTCAGATTTTAGACGCAATAGATCTCCACGCGGTATGATCCTTGTATATCTCTTTCGCTAAATCGACATTCATCAACCGTGAGTGCTTGAAATTCAGTTATTCTTTAAGATTAAACAATATAAAATTTTAAGTTACGTTTTTTTACCAGATGCATAAAAACTAAATTTAGTTGAATTTATTTTATCATCCTTACAAGTTTAGTGTTATCACAAAATTGTCGTTAAATTTATAAAATGTGCTCTTTCTAAAACCAAACAGTTCTAATTTCGATTAAAAACCTCGAATCGAAAATTATGAAAACCAAAATTAGAACTGTTTTCTGTTAGAAAAAAAAACAAAATTTTATAAAAACGAAAATTTACAGTTTTACTTATCAGGATAGTAAATCAAATATCATAACGTGTTATTTTTTTCCATTACATTCCATCAGCTTTTTTCATACCCCACTGTAGGGGCTTAGGCCGCCCCCCAAAGATGAGAGGGCTTGGAGCTTAAATCCACCACGCTGCTCCAACGCGGGTTGGGGTGTAATTTCTTACTTCTAGTCAAATCAATTTTGTATTTGAAAACAAAATCAAAAACATTTATTCAATATAAGATGTTATATGAATATTATATATTATGATTATGAATAGGTATTTTTTATTATAACATTTAAGCTAATAAACACTAATTACGTGGATAAGTTAAACGACAACGTTCGTGAATACGACCCTGTCTCGACGTCTTGGATCCAATTTTTATCAATCCCATTTCATTTCCCCGCGTGGAACTTTTTCTCCAATTTTACACCCGCTCCACGTCCCGCGTCCCGCGCACCGACTACCCGCCCCATGTGTACTTTGCGATAGAGATGGGACATGTTAAATGTCGATGTTTCTTTGTACCAAGAAATCTAAATTCAAAAGGATACTTCAATATAGTGTAAAATTTTTTTTCGTTGTTAATTATTTTGGAAAGTAAATAATTATATTTTGACATGCAAATTATTATCAATCGGTACTAAGTTATCTTTCTTGCCTTAAGGTAAAATCTTAAAATGAAAAGGATAGGCATTTATAATATTAAAATTTTAATTTAAAACGTATAATTTTCTATGTTCAGAAAGCTTTTAGGTAGGTACTTCTATGGCGCGATTGAAAAACTAGAAGGTTTAGAAAAAGTTTGCTTTTCAATTGACTAATAGTGAATGAAATGAATTGAATTGTAATGTAAAGCATAACGGAAAAATATGTGTGAGCCCTCATGGGATGCCTGGTAGATGTGAAACATTTAAAATTAATGTTTATAAATTAAAATATTTTTGAATGAAAACAAAGTACTTTCTCGATATTATTTTATTTTTGTAAAATTATTTATCACAGAAATATATTCAAAACTATTAAAAACATAAATTTAATTTTAAAACACAAATGTGCTGAGAAATGTAAAATGAAGCAATGTTATGTATAGTTATTACAATGTATAGTAATTACAACATTATAAAATGTTGAAAACAATTAAGAAATGTTATAAATTGTTATTGATAGGAAAGCGCTAAGTCAGAAAGAGCCGACAAGCTGGCCGAATGGTACGTGGTTTGTGAAACGTATGTGTTGTAAAAATTTTTTTTGTTGAATGAAATTCAAACCAACTTATATACAGGACGAGGTTTTAATGACCAGCCCAATTTTAATATAATGATCTTTGGTAGAAAACCGATAGCCGTCTTGTTTCCTTTTAGTATCGTTCTATAGAAAAATATTGAGATATGACTACATAAACCTTTCCCGAAAAAACTAATAACTCTGCTCACCATTCATGCCCGCCGCCCCGTTTCAAGATCTCGGGCGCGTACGTTTACTATAGCGTTAAGAAGGTAACCAAACGTTATAAATTAAAACTATACATAAAATAATTTATTATGAAAATGTAACCCATATTATTTATTTACGCAATGAGGTTTATTGGTGATACCTAACATGTAGAAAAATTTTGGCCGGTTACTAAAATCTCACCTTGTATAAAACATTGGATTAATCTGCAAAACTTCGATTATTACTTATTTGAATTCACTACGTATACGTAACATATAAATATATCATGCAGTCAATAGTTTTTGTCGAAGCCAAAGCAAACTATCGTACTTATATCGATAGACACAATAAATAACGTCCCTATTGCTTTTTGTCTGCGTGCACAGGTCAAACATGGTTCATGTTTAAAAAAAATATGATTTTAATTAAAATATAAATATTTGTAACAATCAATATGTAAGGACGTGTAAGTGTTTATATAGTTACATAGAAGTCGATCTTCGAAATTTCTCTATCAAAAATTTTATTACAGAACTATTAAAATTTAATACATTTTTCTGAAAAGCACTAGATCATTTGAATCCTTTAATATATAAAGCACACTTGATTGGCTATGAGTGACTGGAACAATGACAAAAAGCCAGCGTCAAATTTCTTGAAGAGAAGGAAAACTATTTTCCAGGGTGAATATAAAGTACAGATTTTAAAAGGATTGAATTTTGTTGTTGTGTTGGGGAACGGAATAAGCGTGGAAACAACATCACGAGTGTTTTGCTCAAGGCCCTGAAGAACCCGGTGCCATATCATCGTCAGGCTTCCATGATTGTGATATGAGTGAATTTCCCAAATGAAATTTTTTTTGTCGTCGGTGAAATTCGTATTTTAAAACAAGAATATTGAATTGAATTATTTTTTTCAGTATAGAATAGGTAGTTATTGGGTTGTGCCAAAAATATCATTTGACCAAGACTATATCTATTTAAAGATAGAAATAAATACATAATCTCCGAATTTTGTCATATCGGTGCTGTCCCCCTACTTTTTTTTTAGACAAAAAGGTTTATACGCCAATAAATATAGGTAAATTAAGTTAACAACCTATTCTTTTTTAAAGAATATTAGTATAATATTAAAAAATAACACATTTTATTCTTTAACTAACGTAGTAGTGGTAACGTAGTAGTGGTAACGTAGTTAACGTAGTACGTAGTCAAAACTTATAGAGCGTGTAAGTAGAGCTTACCAAACTAAATAAACAGTTAATAAAAATTAAAAAAATTAAAAAAATTAAACTTAAGCATGTTATTCTCGGAGACCGTTAGTTTTCGTTATCTGCTTACGTGAAACTTTGTTTGAACTACGTTCAGCCGAACACCCGGTATATCGTTACTCCCTATCCTAAAATTTATAGAGTTAAGATCCCAGGGCCTTCCAGATCTTACATATTTTCTCAGAAATGAAATATGTGAAATTAATAGTATTCCACAATAATTGAATTGTATTCTAAAGTTTAATTAATTATATAACTATAGTACTTTAAAATATGAATAGATTTAAGCGTCCAGTAAAGGTTACCACCAAAGGGAAGTGTCTTGCATTATTAATTATTGATTTTTATTAATATTCTTTGAAACATAAGTACTACACCTGTAATGTGGCCCCAAGCTAGCAGGTATGCATACACGCACCTTACATACTAAGTCGTCATCATCATTATCATTATCATCAGCCCGTGTCTCTCCACTGCAGGATATAGGCCTCTTCTAAGGCTCTCCACCATACACGGTCCTCCGCCTTTCGCATCCAACTACCCCCGGTATGGTGCTTCAGGTCATCTGTCCACCTGGCCAGGGGGCGTCCAATGCTTCGCTTCCCGGTAACGTGGCTTCCATTCGAGAACTCGTCTACCCCATCGGTTATCAGTTCTACGGCAAATGTAACCGGCCCATTGCCACTTCAGCTTGCTGATCGCTTCGGCTATGTCGACAACTTTAGTTCTTTGACGGATTTCAGTGTTTCTGATTTTATCCATCAAAGAAACACCGAGCATAGCCCGCTCCATAGCTGGCTGAGCGACTTTAAATTTGTGAATCAGTCCTGCCGTAAGAGTCCATGTTTCGGCAGCGTACGTCATTGTAGGTAGGACGCATTGGTGGTGGGTCCGGCGGCTCTTCTATTCCTGGCCACGGCAGCGGTCATGGTAACGGAAGGCCAGGAGGTGCGAAGAATCCCCGGATACGATTCGGCTACATACTAAGTAACTATTTAATTCCCATAAAGGTATATATACTAGCGTAAGAGAGGAACACAGTGTGCGAATGACATCCAGCTCTTTGCGGAAATCCTACATGCGAGAAAGAAATGCAAGAAAATTTGTCATAAAACCTCTTTGAACACATTTAGTCTTCATTAGTCACTTGTCAAAATAAGGTCCAGCTTTGTTTTCTATTTTGTGTTATAATCGTTTTGAATTCTACAAAAATTAATTCTTGTGATAAAAATGGTGTCGTGTTCAGTTTTAAATTGCACTGTAACATATGTTAGTAATCCAAATAAAGAGACATTTCACCGGTAAGTACTGCCAATAACATATTGTTATCTTAATGCTTATTTTTATAAAAAGCGATCCTAAATTTACTTGGTTATACAGCAGTAGTATACGGTAAATACTTTATTTTGTAAATAATTTGTTATTTTAAACAATAATGTGTACGATACAAAAATATTGTGTAAAATTACAAGCAAACAATTTAGCATAGGGATTGCACAAAATCTATCGATATGTCGATATTTACAAATATAAATATTTTGTAAATTTGATATTACCTAATTGCACCTGTTCCACTGGAATGATGTCGTTAACTGTTTTTAAACATATTGTGAGGTTTATTTAGCCTGGCAGCACATTGTAAGAGAAAGTATGACATTTATACATATATACTACACATAGGGTATATATGTAAATACAAGACTTTTTCAAATGAAAATATAAGATATATACACAATTAATTTTAATCGTTATTTATTTATGATTTAAAATCTGATGCTCTATTTAATTTTAATCGTTATTTATTTATGATTTAAAGTCTGACGTTCTATCTGTTCTCTGATTATGAACGTCGTAAATAATTTAACTTTGAATGACAAAACTACTATATACAATAGTTTAACCTCATTTTCCTCCAAGAAACTGCGGTGTTGAAAAATGCTTCCTGATAATGATGACTATTTCATAATATCCAGGTTTCCTGTAAACACGGAAAAATGTTAAATAGAACAGGTGGGACTCCTCGAAAACATTCTTTGGTTTGCAGTAGACATTTTACGGATAACTGTTTTGTCTAACTAAATCACCGACGACTTTTGAAGAAAGGATCTATACCTACTGAATTTGTGCGTTCTTTTTTTTTCATATGTGCTTACTAAGTATATTAAGTAATATACTAATAATACCTAATATCTAAAGTCAGAGCATTTATGCCAACTGTAATTTCTGTACAAGTCAATCTGAAGACCAAGCGATCGGTGTCAGCGTACGTTTACCGGGATATATCACCAGGACCTTCAACTTTAGAGCCTAAACCTTTATTTCAGCACTAATATAAAATGGATTTGAAGAAAAAGTCCATCACAGTGAAAATATCAATTTTAGGCAAATTATCACTTTGTCTTTTACAAAAACTTGTTCCTTCATATTCAATAAAACTTAATTACCTATTACATAAAGAAACAAAAGATCTTATAGACTAGTCCAAGGCATAATTTGTGGTGCAGTGAGACGACGCGACACTCAATCGAGTAGATAATGTGACGTCATGGGCAGTAAGAAGCCACCAGTCAAACCGCACGAAAATACATAATAATAATAATAATAATAATAATAATAATAATAATAATAATAATAATCACATTACAACGTCGTGGCCCCAAACTAAGCATTAGCTTGTGTTTTGGGTACCAAGCGAAGACACCACATACATATAACAACCAAGACCCGGTACCAGTATCGATATTCATCATATAAATACTGACCCGACCTAGGATTCGAACCCGGGACCTCCAGCTTCGTAGGCAGGGTCGCTACCCACAAGGCTAAGCGGTCGTCAAATTAATAAATATCAATAATTTATTTCTCAGTCATTTATTGACGAATTTAAAAAAAAATAATATTCACTGTTTTATTAGTTTTGGTTTATCTTTCAATTCTATCAAGTTAAATTGTATATTTTGAACACCATGAACTTCTCCATTGTAAATGTTTTTGTTTTGTACATTCTCATTTTTTTGTTTACAAAGAGTTAAAATTTTGTTGTTATGCGTTGCAACATGACGTATTGTCATTAAAAATAAAAATCGTTTATTTATTTTGTTTTATTTATTACTTGGCTTGTATTCAACTAAATATTAAAATTTCCATAATGATGTTAACGCTTTCTTTACTTCTGCAAATTTTTTATTATCAACTGTTAACAAAAAAAAATATTTATTGGAGTAAAGAAAATGGCATTTGAATTGACTGATTGATGATTTGTCATTTTAAAAAACTAAAAGTTAGGAAAAGTAACTCAAAACAAAAATTTAGTAGTATAGCAGATTCAAAATAATAAATAGGATTGCCGATTTCGACTTATGATAACGCGGTAATTTCAACGACACATTATCATGAAAGTACTACGTGCTATCGATAATATAAACAACACCCATGCACATCACTAAAACTGGCTCAACCACATGTGAATTTTGCACACATACTCATTTCCGTTTCGGTCATGCGATGTTTAGATGTCAGTTGGTCTCCTACGCTAGTATATATATGTCTATGTTAATTCCTTCATTTTATTTCTGAGAAAATAAGTAAGGTTTGGCGGCCCTGGGATCTTGGACGATAATAAATTGGCTTCAATTATTCGAAATGAACGATACGATTTTTATTATTTTTTTAATAATGGTAGGTAAAGTAGTATTGATATTGGGCCATAGTATTATCTAATATAGAAAAAAAAACATAGTGCAAGACGATCGTGCATCGAGGGTTCCGTACATTCACATAATATATTTGTGTTATAAATTTACAATTAAAAAAAATTGTACATTTAATCAATTCATTTAATCTTCAGCCAGACTCAATGTCTGAAAGGGACTGTCCTGTTAGACAGAGAGGGCTATATCGCACAGTTTGACGTCAGATAGTGACGTCAGATAGTGCGAAATAATGTTAAATTTCTTTTTTCAAAGAAAGAGACAGAGTTCAACATACATATTTATTAAGGGCACTCCCTTGAGCTAACATAATTTTTGTATAATATTGTAGTAAGTTGTTGTATTGTATGCTTAATAATAATAAATACATAAAGTGAAATTTAAAAAAAAAAACTTTTAATAGCTTATTAGTTACTACACTTCAACCGAATGCAATTTTGTTTATTTTCTTATCGTGTAAAATTCATTTTCATATTTTCTTGATAAATATAATATTTTCAATATTAGTCGAATATCTACCCTATAGAAAATAAACCAACATATAATTTTATTGGTGTTTATTTAAAAAAAATCTCTTTTAATTGAATGAAATGCAGGTTTTATTTTCATTCTATATGGCCAGTAGCTGGAACGCCAATTTTATACTTAAATCCCTATTATTTAAACTGTTTAATATTTGTCACATCGCATCGGCTTTTATTAATACGGAAATCCGAGCTTTATATGACAAAAGTGTGTAACAAAAGGGCGTAACCCACAACACGAGGTGTGAACTACTTGGAGCATTTTTAATATTCCTTAATTGTATGTGCCGAGTGGCGTATGTCTCAATGCTTAAGCGCATTACCGCGCCGCCCGCTGGGAGGGACTGGGGTTCCGTATAACAGTTGTAGAACCGTTTCTGCCTGCGAACTTACTTTTGCTCGTAGTTGTTTTATATGAAAATATTATGCATGTATATCCTCGGCGTCCATTATATTTAGGTTAGAAGAATGTGACAGTCGCAGAATATATCGAAACAGATCCAATTTTTATACAAATAACTAGCTTCCCGCCCGCGGCTCCGCTCTCGTGGACTACACAGTTGTTCCGGGACCCCTTTTTCCAATGTAAAAGGTCATACTTCAGCTTATAAACTAAATCTATGCAAAATATTATAGTGATCCCGGTACAACTGTGTAGTCCACGTGAGCGGAGCCGCGGGCGGAATGCTAGTTTAAAAATAAAAGTATAGCCCATGTTACTCGCTGATAATGTAGCTTTCTATAGCTGAAAGAATTTTTAAAATCAGTTTAGTGGTTTTTAAGCTTATCCGTAACCAACAAACAAAAAATGAAATGTTTCCTATTAGGTCGGGGGTAAAGTCTTTTCGCATATAGTTTGTATATACTTTTAAGAAAATCTCTTTGGCTGTACTAATTGTATCTGGCTGATTTTCATACCATTAAAAAGGTTACATTTCAAAAAAAGAAACAATTTAGTAAAATATTGTTTCCCACCGTTTTTCATTTGTTTTTCCTTCTGTCAAACTGAATGAATCTAATGAAGAAATTCGATACATTTTAAAATTATATTATAAAAAAGTAAAAAATGCAACGCAAGCTACGAAAAAAATTTGTGACATTTATGACCCTAATGCGGTGTATCAGTAAGAGTAGCACAAAGTTGGTTTAAACGTTTTCAATCCGGGAAATTTGATGTCAAAGATGCACCTCGCTGTGGTCACGGCTAAAATGGGCGCCATTTTTGAAAAAGTGGAGCAAGATCGGCATATCAGTAGTTACAATATAGCTGAATATCTGGGAATCGACCCCGAAACAGAAAAAAGCTGGGGGGTATACAAAAAGATACCCCCCAGTATATTTGAATGCCACATGACCTCACTGAAAGTTAATGAACAGTGTACTCATTTGCGATTCTTTATTAAGACGTAATGAAACCGAACTGTTTTTGAAGTGATTGATAACTGGTGATGAAAAGTGGATCAAATACGATAAGAACGTACGAAAAAGGTCGTGGTCAAAGGTCGGTCAGGCTTCACAGACTGATCATAAACAAAAAGTTATCGATTTCGATTTGGTACATTGTTTTCATTTCCTCAGCCCATTATACCCCACTGCAGGTGCTTTGGCCTCCCCCTAGGGTGTGGGGGCTTGTACCTTAAATCCACCATGCTACTCCAGTGAAGGTTGGTGGATTGTAACGACCGCCATCTATTGACAGCGAAGGGGACCGACTGCTTAACGTGCTCACCGAGGCACGGAGTCAGTGATAGTTATGTACTTATTGTCAGAAAAACTCATTGGTACACGCCCGGATTCGAACCATGGTCACACGCCCTTATAAACGCTTCGGTCAGAAGGCTTTAATAGTCGCGTAGCATAACGAGGCACTGCCACATACTTATTCAGTAATAGAAACACTAACGTAGACAATAATTGTGTAAGTTTTATTAAGGTCAGGTCCCTCAGCCGATTCGCGCTCCTTCCCGCTCTAGGCGAACCAAGATGGATGCCGAACGTCGATTAAACACGCGACATCGAAAATCTGCAAGTTCCGTTTTCCACGAACCAAACCGATTGGCCGAGAGGTTAGAAACCCTAACTGGAAAACCAAAGGTCGCAGGTTCAATTCCTGCCCGGGACAAATATTTGTGTGCATGAATATGTTTATTTGTTCCGTGTCGGGGTGTAAAATATCTATATATGTATATATTATAAAAAAATATTTAAGCGTGTACATGAGTTCTCTAGTACCCATAATACAAGCTCTGCTTAGTTTGGAGCTAAATGGCGCTACGTGGGATGTCCCAGGTCTTATTATTGTCGTAACTGTTTCAAACTTGACATAAAAAAATGTCCTATGCATTAAACATAAATTATGACCGGAGTTATATTAAAAAAATCTTTTTTTTTCACGCACTTTTAGTAAAATTATAATGCAGTCAAATATTCTACAAACATTCTACAATTTCGAGTTCTATGGTTTTTTTTATCTGGGATAGTTCAATTCATGTAGTATTGTATACACTATAGTATATTAGTACCATACGGAACCCTTAAGCGTGTCCCTAATAGAGATGTGCCCCGCTAATCTTTTGCGTCGAGTGTCGGGCGACACAAACAGCCATTAGGGCCCACTCACACGTCGCGACAAAGAGCGCGGCGCAAATTAAGGGGATTTCACGCACATTCACCGGAACCGGCACCTATATGTAGCTATAACGAAAATTATTACATTATTATTATTTAATATGAATAATTCAGTTATTTTTTCTTTTATTTTATTTGATCTTTATAATTATGAATTCATTTTTAATTTTTTTTTGATATCCCATTCACGCACATAATTTCTAAATTTAAAATTATGATTATATCACTACGTACTTTAATTTTGGAAATAATTGTATAAAGTATAAAAATGTATAAAGCTATTAAACCTGATTACAATAATAATGATACGTCTCACGGATGGGCATCTAGTGCCAAAGTAGGAAAAACTTGTATTATGGGTACTATACAACTGATATACATACTTACATATTTCTATAATATAGAAATACCTATATAGGAAGGACTGGAGCAGTGTGGTGGAGCTCCAAGTCCCCTCATCTTGAGGGGAGGCCTAAACCCCTGCGGCGGGGCATTAATGGGTTGATAGTATGTTTTAGGATATTTTACACCCAGACACGGAACAAATAGACATGTGTTCGTGCAAACAAATATTTGAGCGGGAATCGAGCCCGCTACTTTTGATTCTGCAATTAGAGTTTCTAACCACTTGACTAATCGATCGGTCAAAATTAAAATCGGTCGAACCCTGCCAGATACATCTTTCACGCATCTTTCCTGTAATGACTGTTTTAGTTTGAATTTAGTTCCTACAAATAGGCCAACTAAGGCTAGCCGCACCGAGCCCAAACTAAAAGATCCCTGGGAAGTTAAACAATACCAGCGTTACAGGTATCCGTGAACGTGGCGCCAGATGTCCTGTTCAATGAACTTCAACCAGCTTATATACAATTGTACATCTTTGAGGCATTTGACCGGCATCGAAACTTTTTAGTTTTATTGCAGCACTTACAGGTTTGTCTTTGGTGCTAGTACCTACTTGGCAAAACAAGTAGGGGTCTGATTAGAACATCTGGGGTACAAATTTCTGTTTATCCCCGTACCATTGTCATCTATTTATAGAAGCTTTATTAAAGCAACTCCATAGTGTCAGCTTTCACTGTATAATATTTTAATTTGAATCATATATCTCTCTAGGCATTTGAATATTCTGTGTAGAACCCCAGTATTAATTTTATATTGGTGCTACCTAAATAATTTCTTATAAAATACTTTTTCTCTATTTCACAAAGTAATCGCATAACCTGGCATTATTTGATGAACACCGCTTTTTTGTACTTATTTTCATCCCATTGTAATAATTTGCAGTTAAAACAAAACAATGTCTTCTTTTGTTCCAAAAATACCATAAGCAAAATCTTGTGCAAAAATGCCCTTTTTATCTGAAATTATTCATAATACAAAAGATTACTGTAATATAATATTAATATTATCTCCCTACATTCATGCCGGTTCATTAACGCCACATTTTTCGGTCTCAGCGTACGTACATTCCGAAGGATTAAGGCGTTAATGGCGCGCTTTGTGTTGTCACCCTTATTGTGGTGTGAAGCGGCCCTTATGTTCGGACAATGCTAGAGTACTACAAAACTTGTTTTTGTTGTTATTATTGTTGTACATATAAATAGTAATATTTTAACAGTGACAGTAATTCTATAGGCCGCGCGTTTGACAGGCATCATATCGGTCGCTCGGTCCACCCGCAAATACATGACTTTCATATGTATGGGTTGCGAAGTGCGGGCGTGATGACAGCCGCTGTCATGAAAGACGCTCGCCCGTCTGTGCCGGCAGATTAATTATAATAGAGCCTGGGGCATTTCACACAGCGTCATCTAAACTCAAACTAAGCAAAGATTGTGTTATGGGTACCAGACAACTGATTTAGATAATTAATTTTGATAATATACATATTTAGCACATTTGCCGCCTCTCACCTTGGTCGCACTGTGGGATCGGCCGGAGCCGCTGCAGAGTCTGCAGCCGCCAGAAAAAGAGTCAAATTCTCAACTCTGGAGAGTAAATACTTGTTCGTCCCTCTTGCGGTGGAAGATGCTGGTTGTTGGGGGAGTGAAGTCAAACGTTTCGTCGAGGGCATCAGCCGTCGTCTGAGGGAAAGAGGATTCGACCCCCGTTCCGGTTCCTTCCTGATGCAAAGAATTTCCATTGCAATTCAGGCAGCAATGCGATGAGCATCATGGGCACCTTTGCGTCGGGGGTGACGAGGGGTGGATTATTGGATTAGTTTTGTTTCTTTACATATAGACAAAAGTTAATTTTCTCTTTAAGTATGATAGAATGAATTAGATTTAAAATATTAATTTTATTACTGAAAGTAATTATAATTAACTAAAATATACACACTATATAGATATTTTACTCTCAAACACGAACAAATAGTATGTTCATCATACAAATATTTATTCCAGGCGGGAATCGAACCCCCGACCTTTGATTCTGGAGTAAGGGTCTATGACCACTCTGCCAATCGTTTAGTCTTAAATTAATAATAGAGTTGACCTTCTTCCATGCTTAAAACAGAAACCGCACTCTCTATTGTAACATACACAATTCACACCTTTATTACTCTAGTATTTTATTATAACTATTATTCCTGTGTTAATAATTAATTATATAATTAATAATAATATAATTAAATAAAGGTCTAATTGCTCTTTTTAAATTTATTTACGTATAATTTTTACTTCTTCGTCAGTATATCATAGAAAAGACACGCATTAATTTTTTTTTATTATATTTAAATATTTTATGGCAGGATACCAACTGGAACCTTATTACTGACTAAAGCTCCGCTGTCCGTCCGTCGGTCCGTCTGTCACAGGGCTGCGTATTGTTTGAAATAAAATAAAATTAAAAACTAAATGGGATACCCATACAAGTTTGACATTTTTGGTGGTTGGTGGTTGTGAGATCATTGCTTTTACTTGAAATTTTTATGTAGTATGGTCTACTATACCCCTAAGACGGTAAGTAATAAAAATGAAGTAAAGTTAGAAATTAAAGGGGATCCCCATACGAGTAACGTGTTTTTTTTTTAATATTGTCCGGTGGTATGGAACCCTTCGTTTGCTAGTCCGACTCGGACTTGCCCGGTTTTTTGTATATATTTTGGGAAACCCCTCATTTCAGTATTTACCTGTCCACTGCTGAACATAAGCCTCCTCCTGCATAGCACGCCACGCGCCGCAATCCTACACTTGCTGCATCCAACGGCGACCTGCAGCCTTCTTCAGGTCATCGGTCTATCCAATTAAACTATGGTATAATGGTATAATTTAAATGCGAAAGTTTCATCAAAATCGATCCAGTGTTTCGTGAGTTATGGACATCTTACCACGACCTTCTAAATAAGAAGCGGGCTTATTAGCACTCGACTATCCCGACACAAATACAAAATGACAACAAAAATACACAAACTTTTAGCTTGTGTTGTGCAACTACATAGAGTATAGACACTCTCGCCACGCTATACTAACCGTGCACTGACATCTGTGTAAGTACGTCTATTATAACCGAACAGTTCGGTGATATTTTCATATACTTTTGAAGCACACAATTTGTCTACTTTATATAATTAAAGTCCCTATACAATAAAAAAAGAATCATCAAAATCGGACCACTCTGTAAAAACTTATGCGTGGTCATACAAAAAAAAATGTATTTAAATATGCGTCGACTTGAGAACCTTCTCGTTTTTTTAGTCGGTTAAAAAGACAGACAGACACACGAGTGATCTTACAAGAGTTTGTTTTTCCATTTGAGGAATAGAACCCTGAAATCTTCTGCGATCTCTCTCGAATTACGTAATTAATACACTCGAGAAGTTTACAAACAAGTATTTAGGAGCGGGCGACAACGGCGACCAAAAATCTTTGTGTTTACCCGGCGACACTCAAACGCTATTATTATGAAGGTGTTATGTTCAACAAAATAGATTTTTTTCACATTCACATTGCGCAAAATCTCCAACACGTTAGAGCTTTGCTTTGCCGGCTGTTGCTAATCTTCCGGAGCTTTTTTTGCGAATTAACAAAAGAGATTATGATTACGTTGTTAAAATGGATCTCTCAATGGAGCTCAGTCAGTAGGTAGATAACAGATTTCTGTATTATATTAAAAACTAACTTTGCCCTGGAACTTATTTACTTTCACTTTACCTTCCACTTAGGGAGGAGGGACGGCGTCCCAAGCTATGTCTGGTTCGTGGTCGTCATTTTTCTTCCCCGGCATCATCGGAAGCTATCTTCGACTGTTCTGCGAATTTTCTAAATTTTATCCCTGACAAAAAGTCCAAGCTCTCTAGTACGAGAATATGAATATATATAGAAATATGGATACCTGGTTAGAGATCAGATTTTTTTTAAATTGTTGAATATTAGACAAATAGAAAGCCGTCGGCCTGGCAGTCCGTATATTGTGAGAACTAAAAATAAAAAAAATTAAAAGTAGGTACCTATTACCGAAAAATGTGTTTTAAACATTGAAGTATCTTAGAAAGTAAATAATTAGGTTTGACATCTTTATTTTTGTTTTGTCTGTGTCTCTCAGACCATCTATAGTATTAAGACATTTAACCATAGTTATGAAAAATAAATATTATAGACAAGCGACCGCCAGCAGGTTTGGTTCGCGTAGACTACATATTTGTAGGTAGGTAAATTCATTCATCCTCTTTAATATTTATCACTTTTTTATCCACTTGTCATTAGAAAACTAAAGTGAAAAATCTTCAGTTAAATAAGCTCACTTTTAAGGGAGTAGGCTTTTCATACAAAAAACAGGGTTCGGCTCGTGTCTGATCCTCGCTGTATTTCTGTATCAATATTTACAGGAAAAATATATATAATAAGAGAAATACTGTCACAGGGCAGTATGTTTTTTTGATATTTTGTTTAGTTGTTTTAGAATAAATTCCTGAAAAATATGATTTCCATCAGTTTTTCGTTTTTGAAAATAATGAAGGTATTTATGCGAATTTAAAAAAAAAACAGAACTTACCGCTTTAGGAACATCTTTTCTAAATGACCTTGCAAATTTTGGTTTGAAATTCATACACATTTCAGGGGCGGAAACAGTCTAAGCCCTCAAGATATTTCGACGGGTATTTTATTGGTTTTTTTGGGATTTTGCTCTTGTTATCTCTCTCACTCAGGTACAAGTCGGTGAAGACGGATTGAAACGGAAATAGCGATACCAATTCGAAGCAGCGGAGAGAAATACTATCCCCTTAAGAAAACTTCTCTATTTAGAAATCACAGACAGACACTTCTATTTTATTTTTGTTTAGAATATATGTATATTTCAAGGTAAAGAATAGCCTAGATTACTCTACCAATGAAAGTCCGGCGTTTGGTGAGGTGCAAGCAAACATGAGTACAATAGTGCCCGCGACTTGTTCGCGTTATTTTTCAAGTTTACGCGGTTGCCCTAAATATATTCGGAAGAAATAGCACCAAGGCAATAATATACATACATACCCTCGAAAACATGACCTTCTGCGGTCGGAGCTAAAAAAAGAATAACACAATCAACAATTTCAGTGTACAGCTAATTTTGGTCTGTGTTTACACAGGAATTCATGAACTAAACTTTTATTTCTTCTACAGGAGCACACGGATGAGTCGTCGTTGGCGCGCAGTGCTCAAGCTATTATATGTCCCAACAACAGCATTATCAATCTACTTTTTAATTTTTTTTCTAAATTCCCTGGCAAAGAAAAACACCGACAACAAATTTCAAATACGACTGCGGGATTAATGGAGCCGTAGGCTCGATCTCAGCAACGATATTCGCCATCCGACACGCCTAATCCTCTACAATACGTTATGAGTATTTGAGCATTTTCCGACTGTTTAATCATTAATTGGCAAGCGCTAATGACGCCGCTCCACGCCGGGCTTCTCTTCCGTCGCGCGGAAAATTGCTAATTCTGTTACATTTTCCATTTCCAACCATTTTCCATTTGCGATCATTTTCATTTCCAGTTGCAGTGTCCGTTTCCTTTGTAATTCATCTACACTATTATAGAACTGGAAAGACGGTGTCAAATGGGTGCCAACCTAACGTTTAATGCCTTTCATTACGGCCTTACACGTTTGCATATATTTCTTGTCATGTACAATATTGGCGGTAAAGTAACTGTATTCGAATAAATAATAAATTTGGAACAAAAAAATAATTCAAATAGTTTAAATAGTTCAAAATCAAAAAATACTGACCATAAATTTTAAAGATATTTCGGATGTTAAATTGATGAGGTATTTTGATCATCACTATCTTATTTTTAAGAACAAGGCAGAAAAAAAAATATCTGAAACATCCCATACAGCGCCCTCTAGTCACAAAGTAAGCAAGTTTATGTTTGTATTATAGGATAGATAACTGATATATCGTACATACTTAAATATGCTTTATAATAGATACAAAGATACTTTTACACGTAGAAATAAAAATAATATAGCAAGACATAAAATAAACTAAAATTGTAAATTTTAAAAACATATAGAACGAATAATAATCATATTTTTTTACTCCACTCAAAAGAGTTATGTTTTCCCAGAGTATGTATCCTATATACTAGATTCTATCCTTATACCTATATATATATCCTAGATTATCAGACAGGAATGAGGTGTCATTAGATACGTCTTAATTGTCGGAAGTCGATATTACGTCTGCGAATCAAAAAAGATAGAGAGAATAAAATATTTTTTTAATATAATTACAACATGGGTATTTTTTTTATTTTCAGTTAAATTGTTTCTTAGTCAGGTTTTTGTTTGTTTGTATATATCGTATGACGAAACGGTCCTGTGTCCTCTGTTATATACTAGTTGTCCGCTGGTGGTTTAGCGCACGTGAACCTCACTGGGACTGCTCAATGGGCATTTCGATTTGGCTGTAAAAAGATAACCAGCACACAGAGAAATTCCGCAAGGAAATATAGCCTAATGTTCTTCCACGAGGATCAAACTATCTCCATGTCAAATATCATCAAAATCGCTTCAGCGGGTTAGCTGTGAAATAGTGACAAACATGCAGACAATATTTGGAGGTAAAAAGTAGCCTATTCAGTCTTTAGGATAAAAACTCCTACCATATTTTATCGCCACCAGTTCGCCAGTTTAGTCGTAAATAGGGAGGTAAATAGGCACATCCCCGTGGAAAAAATAATGTTTGTTCTCATAGTTCAAACTATTACCAAAATCAAAATCGATTCACCGGTTTAGTCTTAAAGGTTTAAAAAACACAAACACATTTCCGTTCTTTCTCTATGCTTATACAATAGTATGTATACCAAGTTTTATCAAAATCGGTTAAGCTAAACTTTGAAAACGTAACACACAGACAGACATACATGATTTCGTATTTATAATATTGGTATTGATAGGATTGGGATCAGAGGTTGTGTGTGTGGCTGTTTGTTTGTTTCTATTGCCAATTTCATTTAGAACCAAATACCAAACTATCCCTAATCCCTAACATTATAGTGAAATTGAGTTTGTTCCTTTGTTTGAATGTTTGTTACGCTTTTACGCCTAAATCGCTGAACCGATTTCAATGAACTTTGCACTCGACACGAAAAAGAGGTTGTCAGAAGTTACAAAGGCTATTTTCCATTTGTGTGTTTGTCTGTCTGTTTGTTTGTCCGAGTTAATCTTCTAACGGCCGAACCGATTCAATAAAACTTTGCAGGTATGAAAAGGGAGTTGCCAGGAGTGACGTAGACTACTTATTGTCTTTTAGCTATTGTTCATGATAAAATTGGTTAAATCGATTTTGATGAAATTTATAGTAGTTATAGTAGTAGTATAGATTTAGTAGGTATAGAGGGTTTCAAAATGTTCTAGAAGCTCTTAGAGTGTCCTGGAGTGTCGCGTTCCCTTAGCTGTCCTCGTATAGTTTCAATCAAACTTTATGGCGGATCGGAATACAACGCAATATGCACGCTTGCGCAGGTTCAGTCATATGCCCCTCGCTCCACTGCGTCCCGCTACACCTAAAACTGGTTACTGCGACGCGACTTGTGCCTATGTTTACATCCGCTATAAAGGTTGATTGGAACTATACAATCGTGTAATCAACGTGGGCGATTTTATCTACATAGGAACTTTTTACGAAATCTGCACATCACCCTGACATAGATCATTCGTTTATTATTTCTCTAAATTTGACTTTTCCTTCGTTCTCGTCACTCTTCACACACTTTACTGACTTTCATTGTCGATTAACTGGAATTACTCTACTGGCACCCATCAAGTGTGCCTTATATATATATTCAAGGGGTGAAACGTTCTAACGCGTCCCGAAAACCCATAAAATTAAATTTGCAGTCGCCTGTTTTTGACCGTACTTTCTGGAACAAAGCAATATCAGAAATTGTAATAATCGTCTATGATGTGCAATGACAACATAATAATAATACCTGGGTCATTTTACACAGCGCCATCTAATCTCAAACTAAGCAAACTTTACAATATAATACATACATAAATATTTTTAGACACGGAACAAATAGCAGTTCATGCACACAAATATTTGTCCCGGGCGGGAATCGAACCCGCGACCGAATTGACGCTGTCGTATCTACGGAGAATAAATCTAAGAAAAATTCATTATCTTGATCAGCCGTCTTGCTAGGAAGGCAGAAGCCCTCCCGAAGACCCACCAGTCTTTACCTTATCAAAGAAAACGTTGTGAATAATCGCGTCTTAATTAAAACATCTTATTTCCCTCATTCCGTGCAATCAGGTATTTTAAATACTTCACTTGGATCCATCAAGCGATACTAAACTCTTTCATTTAGACAATAAAGTTGAATATTCAATGTCTGACGTACATTAGAATCTGGAGCGAGTGGAAATTATCCTTTAACTGGCTGATGTTGGAATAAAACAACCCTTAGCGGTAATGAGAAAGAGTTGTACAGAGCACCTCTAGAAATAGAGACCAATTAAAAACATGGCAATGGAAAAAATATGATGATTACAATGGAAGCGCCAACATCATTTTTGGGTGCAACTCCCACATAATAATAATAATAATAATAATAATAATAATAATAATAATAATAA